>APFE030141089.1:51754-75226 GCA_000404065.3 Pinus taeda | reverse complement strand
TTCGAATAAGTGCCCACACTTCTTCGTCATTCTTCCATTCCTCCCTTGCTTCATTTATCCAATCTGGTTGGATAATAGAAATGGCGCACAACAATGCTTTCACATCCTCATCCTTTCTTGAGAGTGCATATGCCACCACATTTTGCTTCCCTTTTTTGTAGATGATTTCAAAGTCATAACCCAACATCTTTGTGACCCACTTTTGTTGCTCTTCAGAGGATAATCTTTGTTTCTAAAAAGTATTTAAGGCTATCATGATCCGTTTTTACCTTGAATTGTCTTCCCATTAGATAGGGTCGCCATTTCTTAAGTTCATGGAGTATTTCCAACATTTCCTTCTCATAAATAGCTTTGTGTAAAAACTTTCCCTTGAGGTGATGACTTTCAAAAGAAGGGTCTTTCATCTTGCATTAAAAGTGCACCAAATCCCATTTCCTAAGCATCACATTCCATAATAAAGGTTTTTGTGAAGTCCAAGGTAGCTAAGGACCGATGCTTGGCACATTGACCTCTTTACAGATGTTCAAAGGCCTATTGTTGCTTCTGGAGTCCATGAAAAATACATCTTTCTTCCAATAATGTTGTTAGAGGTGCTGCTATTCTCCCATAATTCTTAACAAACTTGCGATAATACCCTGTCAACCCAAGAAATCCTCGCAGATGCTTTATGGATGTGGGATTTTTCCATTCCTTAATGGCTTTAATTTTGCTAGGGTCTACCTTAACTCCTTCATGAGATACAATATGACCCAAATATTCCACCTCCTGGACTCCAAAGAAACATTTGGATCTTTTTGCATATAATTGTTTCTCCTCCAATAGTTGTAGCCCCCTGTCAACATGTTCAACATGATCCTTCCAAGACTTGCTGTAGATTAGTATATCATCAAAAAATACTAACACAAATTTTCTAAGGAATGGTTTGAAAATTGAATTCATCAACCCTTGAAATGTTGAAGTGCATTGGTAAGGCCAAAAGGCATGACCAAAAATTCATAATGACCCTCATGAGTTCTAAATGTTGTTTTTGGAATGTCTTCAGTCTTCATTCTAATTTGATGAACTGAATGAATATCCAACTTGGCGAAGTAAATTGATCCATGCAATTCATCCAGTAATTCATCAATGGCGGAAGTGGGAAATTTATCTTTAATAATGAGCTTGTTTAGCTCCCTATAATCTTAACACATGCACCATGATCCATCCTTCTTGTGCACCAATACTACTGGAGCAGAGAAAGAACTTTGACTAGGTTGAGTTATACCAACCTCTAGCATTTCTACAACCATACGTTCAATTTCACTCTTTCGGGCATCGGGATATCTATACAACTTGATGTTTTGAGGAACACTTCCTGGAATCAAATGAATAGCATGATCATAATCATGAATAGGTGGGATACCTTTGGGAGTCTCAAATACCTTGGAATGACTGTCCAAGACCTTTTGGAGATCTGGAGAAATATATGATTTCGATGTGGGAACCCCTAGCGAACATAATTGTGCAACTACACCTCATTGTTCCTTCTTTAGAAGCTTTGTCATATTGTTAGAGCTAATTATCTTTCCCGGTTTCCCTATAATACCCCTTAATTCAACTTACTTTTCTTCCCCACAAATTTCATGAAAAGTTCTAGAAAATTAAAAGCTATTCTACCCAAGGATTGTAGCCATTGGACTCTTAATACAACATCAACACCACCCATTGGAATGGAAAGCATTGGGTTATTCAATACATATTCTCCCATAGATAGCTTGATATTATGGAACATTCCAAAGTAATTTATGGTTCCTCCACTTGCTACCATCACTTGACTCTCTAGTAATGGATATAAGAAGCAATTCAATTCCTTGGCTATCTTACAATGAATAAAATTATGGGTACTTCCCGAATCAATCAACACTATTACCTTTTTCTTTTTGATATGTCCTTCTATCTTGATAGTTTGAGGAGGGGTAATTGCAGCCAATGCATTACAAGATATGGTCAGATTAATTTCTTCTTTATCTAGGGTTTGTTCTTGGAGTATATCCTCTTCTTTTGACATTTCTTGTTCCTTTTCTTCCTCCTCTTCACAGTCTACGTAGAATAATTTCTTCTCAACACACTTATGACCTTTAGTGTATTTGCTATCACAACTGTAATAAAGCCCTTTTTCTCTTTTTTCTTCCAATTGTTGTGGTGTCAAACTTGTAGGTTGTGGAAGGCTAGGGGAAACAACACTTCCATCTTTATAGTTGTGAGTGGTAGGATTCCTGGTTGCCATAATTTTTCTTTCAATTTTTCTTGCTAACTTGAATGACTTCTCCAATGAATTAGGTTCCCAAAGGCGAACCTCATGTTGGATATTATCCTTTAAAGTCCCTATGAACACATCAAGCCTATGCTCCTTTGGAATATCTTTTATCCTTATGTTCAATTTTTGGAAGTCCTCAATGTGCTCCATCATTGAACCCTTTTGTTTGACATTTATCAATTGGGTAAAATAGTTGTTGCTTTTTGTATCCTCATAATGTGCTATCATTTCTTCCGTAAAAAGTGCCCAAGTGACAATTTGCTTATGAGAGCAAAGCCATCGATACTATACAAACTGATTTTGTTTCAAATATAAAGTTTCAATACGTACCTTTTGTGTGTTTTGCACATTATGGATATCGAACAATTGCTCCATCCGTACTATCCATGTTCTGGGATCCTTTCCATCAAACTTACTCATATTGATTTTTGGAACATGGTGGGTCTTGCATCCAACATTAGAGTCTATGAAATCATGATTAACATTTCTTTTGTTCTCATCATGAGTTTCCTTTACTACCCTTTCATCATTAGCAACCATTTCTTGTAGCTACTTATTCAAATTTATCTTTAATTCTTCCATCTTAGAATCCATGCCATTCATCTTAGCATCCATGCCATTCGTCTTAGCTTCCATGCCATCCATCTTAGCTTCCACTCCATCCATCTTAACTTGCACGCCATTCATATTAGCTTCCATGCCATTCATCTTGGCTTCAGTTACCTTTTGTGAGAGTGAAATTTGTTGTACTTGGTCTTGTAATTTTGATATATCATGTTGCATTTCTTCCTCTTCTTCATGAGCTATGATAGAGCTTTCAGGTTTCCTACTAGGTTTTTTCATTTTCTTTCTTCGCGGCATCAATTACTGCTAATAATTCTTCACTATTCCCTTTGAATTCCTTCAAAATAATTTTTCAAATCAATCTTATACAAAATTAAAAAAAAAACTACACGCCTTTTCTTTACATTGTAAGAGCTCAATACTGAATTTGTTGTATATTTGTAACTGCAGGTCTTGAATATCTAAAACCTCGTCCTATAGTAGCCCTTTGAGTCCTATTTCTAACCCCACAAGTCTGATCAAGATTAGATTCTCAAAGGAAGATCTATGCTAAATATCCCACGATGACCTAATTATACGCTAGTTCAGTAAAGAAAACTTGTACGAAGTGCCATGTGTCACTGTTTCGAGCTTAGTACCTAAAATTGATATACAAAAAACTACAGGCCATCCTATTTCTGAAACTTCTTACGAAATTTCAATTTCATGCTCAGAACAAAAGTTATGATAATTTTCCTGAGGTCACCTCTTTGGAATGTAATTAGGGAGTTTGCAAAAACCCTAACTTCCTCAGATCATATCTCCAAAAATGTAGTGAGACAAGATTTGAAATTTAGACCTGAAGTTCAGAACGATTTCAGATAAAATGGATATTTTTTGAGCTTCTGAAACATCACATAAAAAATTTTATAGTGAAAATGCCACGATAACCTGTTTGGAGTAGAGAAACCCTAGAATCCAAAGCTCTGATACGAAATGTTATGAAACCAGCTGACATAAGATAGAAAAGATAGATCAACGCTTTAGAATTCAACCTCTTCGAGGGGGAAACATCCTTTACATTACACAAATGAACAATTATTGGATGATACAAATGACAAGACCTCCTTTCTATATATGACTCTAAGGGGTCATAATATAATTAGAGCCGACATAACAATAATAATGTAAGGGCACAATAACAACAATATGGTGACTACATGGGCACAACAATATAATAAGGGGGTTGTACTAATAGCAATAAGGGTTAAACTAGTAGTATAGGGACCTAACAAACAAAGTCAATACTTTTGGGGAGCAAGTCATGGCTCCAGTGCTCCACTATTGGAGCTAGTGATGTTCATTGTATAGATGTACCTTGGGAGTTTTACTAAATACTTGAAGCCTCATGGACAACACGTTTTAACGCATGGATTGTGAATATTTGTAAGACTATTTTGTAAATGTTTATGATTCATGTTTTCTTTCACCTGCACTAAAGTAGTTTAATTATTTCGGTTATTTTAGTGCTTATCATATTGAGAATGTGTTGTAATGGTTGTAAAAATCGCCACATCTATGTGGACTATTCTTGTTGATGTTAGGCAATTAGTTATTTCTTATGTGTGCCTCTACTAGTGTGGCACTATTACCTCTCTCTTAGAGGCTCACCTTTCCTCCCTTTGTAGTATAAGAACTTGGATACACCTGCAACTGAACATTCATCAGGCACACTTAGTTAATTATTACAAAGGGACATACACACTTCTTTCTCTTGCTGATAACTAAAGCCAAGGAAAATCTATAAGAATATATGGAAACCATGTCGATACTCTAGATGGGGCTCATATTCCAAATGGTGTGAGTTATAACAGGGACTTCATATTGGGGGAAACCGCTTGGTTGACAGTTTTCTAGTACTATCACCAAATGGCTCTAGAAGGAGGGAAGATGATAAGTTGTGCCCATTGAGTTTGTTCCATATCTTTTACCTTAAATGGCTCTTCTTGAAATCATGCTCTTAGGGTGTTTTTATTACCTGTCACTTGGTAAAATTTTAATCCCTGATGAGCATCTTTATCACTTTTTTCAATTGAAGTTTGATGGCGAGGATGGAACATCCATAACAAAGCTCATTTCTAATTTTCTTAAATTTTGTGAATATTACGAAATCAATGATGAAGATTTTTCTTGTGTGGATTTCTTCCTCACCCTTGAAGGTATTGTTAATTGTTGGTTTCATACCTTACCATATGCTTCTATCCATTATTTTCATCATTTTGTTAAGGATATTTCTCAAGCCTGCAATATGTATGATTACCTGTTAGGTCCCTATACTACTAGTGTAACCCTTTATTGTTATTAGTACAACCCCCTTATTATATTGTTGTGCCCATGTTGTCCCCACATTGTTATTATTGTGCCCCATAGAAGCCCACTATTGTTATTATTGTGCCCTTACATTATTATTGTTATGTCAGCTCTGATTATATTATGACCCCTTAGACTCCTATATATAGAAAGGAGGTCTTGTCATTTGTATCATCCAAGAATTGCTCATTTGTGTAATGTAAAGGAGGTTGATCCCTTGAAGAGGCTGATTTCTAAGGTGTTCATCTATCTTTTCTATATTTTTGTGAACTGGTTTCATAACATTTAGTATCAGAGCTTTGGATTCTAGGGTTTCGTTGCTCCAAACAAGTCATCATGGTATTTTCACTATACTTTTTTTCTGCAATGTTTCAGAAGCTAAAAAAAAAACCCCATTTGAGAAGAAATCTTGTTGAGCTGTGCATCCAAATTTTAGATCTTGTCTCGCTATACTTTTAGAGATATGATATGAGGAAGTTAAGGTTTTTGCAAGATCGAGAATTTCATCTAAAACATGTCATTGTGGTATTTTCGCTATAACCTTTTCACTATGAAGTTTCAAAAGCTAAAACAAAACCCATTTGGGAAGAAATATCTCTAAATATTGGGTCCAAATTTCAGATCTTGTATCGCTATATTTTCATATATATGATCTGAGGATGTTAGGGTTTTTGTAGACTCCCGAATTACATCCTAAACAGGTGACCTTGGAAAAATCATCATAACTTTCTCTCTGAGCAACAAATTGAAATTTTGTAAGAATTTATGGAAAGAGGATAGGTTGTAGTTCTTTGTGCATAGTTTTTAGATCTGAAGGTCTAAATAGTGACATTTGGTACGTCGTACAAGTTTTCTCTGCATAAACATTATATAATTAGGTCCTCTTAGGAGATTGGGCATAACTCTTTCTTGGAGAATCAAATTCTAATCAGACTTGGGGTTAGAAAGAGGACTCAAACGGTTACTGTAGGAGACAATTTCAGAACATTGAGATTTGAAAGTATAAAGTTACAGTAATTTCAAGATTGATCTCCTAAAATTGAGAAAAGTCGATATGAGGAAGTTTGATGGAAAGGATCTAGTAAATTGGATACTACAGATGGAGCAATATTTTGATCTACATGGTGTACCACTGTTACAAAAGGTATGTATTGCATCTTCATATTTAGAAATGGATCAATTTTTATGGTATAAAGGGATTTATTCTCATAAACTACTTGTTACGTGGTCAATTTTCACAGAGGAAACGATAGCACATTATGAGGATACAAAGAGCAAGACCTTCTTTAGAACAACGCCACAATAATTGGAAGAAAAAAGAGAAAAAGGGCTTTGTTACAAAGTGGAAAGAAAAATTATGGCAACAAGGAAGTCTACCCCTCACAACGATAAAGATGGAAGTGTTGTTTCTCTTAGCCTTACACAACCTAGAAGGGTTACACCACAACAATTGGAAGAAAATAGAGAAAAAGGGCTTTGTTATAATTGTGATTACAAATACATTAAAGTTCATAAGTGTGCTAAGAATAAATTATTTTACATTGATTGTGGATAGGAAGAAAAGGATCAAGAAATGTCAAAAGAATAGTATATACACTAGGAACCAACCCTAGAGAAAGAAGAAATGAATCTGACCATATCTTGTAAAGCATTGGAAAGAATTACCACTGCTAAAACTCTCAAGATAGAGGGACATATCAAGAAGAAAAAGGTTCAAGAAGTGAAAGATCACATCAAGAAAGAAGAAATGAATTTGACCATATCTTGTAATGCATTGGATAGAATTACCACTCCTCAAACTATCAATATAGAAGGACATATCAAGAAGAAAAATGTTCAAGAATTGAAAGATCACCTCGAGTCTCGAGAAATCAATCTAACCATATCTTGTAATGCATTGGAAGAAATTACCACTCCTCAAAATATCAAGATAGAAGGACATATCAAGAAGAAAAAGGTAAGAGTGTTGATTGATTCGGGCATTACACATAATTTTATTTATTGTAAGATAGCCAAGGAATTGAACTGCTTCTTATATCCAGCACGGAGTGTCATGTCATGGTTGCAAGTGGAGGAACCATAAATTTCTCTAGAAAGTGCCATAACATCAAGCTATCAATGGGAGAATATGTATTGAATATCCCAATTCTTTCCATTCTAATGGGTGGTGATGATGTTTTACTAGGAGTCCAAAGGCTACAATATTTGCGTACGATAGCTTTTAATTTTCAAGAATTTTTCTTGAAATTTTTTTGGGAAGGAGAGGAAGTTGAATTGAGGGGTATCGAAGGAAAACCTGGAAATATAATCAACTCTAACAGCATGACAAAGCTTCTAAATAAAGAACAATGGGGTGTAATTTGACAATTATGTTCACTAGAGGATCCCACATCGAAATCATGTATTTCTCCGGATCTACAGAACATTTTGGACAATCATTCCAAGGTATTTGAGACTCCCAAAGGCCTCACACCTATTCGTGATCATGATCATGCTATTAATTTGATTCCATGAAGTGTTCCTTCAAACATCAGGCCTTACATATATACATATGCCCAAAGGAGTGGGAACTCATTCAAAAGTTGCAAAAGATCCCAGTTCAAACAGTATTGCGAGAACTTGACAAGGAAGGAAAAATCATATTAAAACCTGAAGTAGTCACAGAGAAATCGAAAGCTAAGAAATAGATCAATTTCAGAGTATCTCATAAAGTGGAAGAACTTACTCGTTGAAGATTCCACATGGGAGGACAAGAATTTATACAGAAGCATCAAGAACTACTCAAGCGTTGATGACAACACTTTTTGAAGGAGAGGGGCATGTTAGGTCCCTATACTACTAGTGTAACCCCTTATTGTTATTAGTAAAACCCCCTTATTATATTTTTGTGCCCATGTAGTCCCCATATTATTATTATTGTGCCCCATAGAAGCACACTATTGTTATTATTGTGCCTTTGCATTATAATTGTTATGTCGGCTCTAATTATATTATGACGCCTTAGACTCCTATATATAGAAAGGAGGTATTGTCATTTGTATCATCCAAGAATTGTTCATTTGTGTAATGTAAAGGAGGTTTCCCCTTGAATAGGCTGATTTATAAGGCATTCATCTATCTTTTCTATATTTTTTGAGCTGGTTTCATAACATTAACAAGATGTTTATAAAAGAATGAATCAACTATGAATGAAGCCTAATGAATTAGCTAAGTATTTCTCGGATTGAATCCTTCACCTTTGTTATGAATTTCCTGGAGAAGACATATTTTGGGATTTTCTAAGCCCAATTTTGAGCATTTTGTTCATGTCTCTTTTCACATTGAATCTGAAGCCCTATGTTGTTTTTACTTCCCCAACACTTGTAAATCATGAGACACCTTGAATTTTAGAGGATGAACCTATTACTCCTTTTGTTCCTTGTCCTCCTCCTTTTCTATTTTTGATGAGGGTGCCTCCTCAAAATGATAACGAAGTTAGGAGATCTACACATCAAACTCCTAATCCATCTTCTATGTCCCCTTGCGCTTTTCATGATTCAGATCCAATGGAGGAAATCTCAGAATGGCTCATGAAGCCTATGGTGAAGGCTATTTCTAAATCTGATTTGGACTCTTGTCCTCCTATATCATCCTTTTCTGATGATCCCTTGACCCATTATTTTCTTGATCAAACTATTCCAAATCCAAACAATGAACATGTATAAGAAAGTCACATTTCAGAGGTAGAGGAGCAAGAAGGTAAAGATTCTTTCTATCAATATTCTCTTTTGAAAAATTCTCTATGTGAATATGATACTTCCTCATTCTTGGTTGATTTTCAATCCACTAATATTGGCTATGAATCAAATGAAATATTTTTTCTTAATCAATATTAAATCTTGAAAAACAATAATCCTAACAATGATGGCTATGTTGACGTATGTGATGATGAATGCCAAAGTGTACCAGTTGATATTTTGATGTCTCATCTAGAATCTGACTCAGTCAAACGATATGTTCATATAAAAATTCCTCTTCATCTCACTATCCCTTGTGCTCTATTGTTTACAATGCACCAACTTGTGGTGAAGATACTCCATCCTCTTCAAGTTCTTCATCTCAAGAGTTAACATTTAAATTGACACAAGGTGGTGAGATTATCAATGATGAAAATTAAACAATCATATCAATGATTATTATTATCATACCTCATCATCTCTTGTTTTTCATGAAGAAAATTCTTCAAGTTAGCTTGCTCATGAACTTTCCCCGATTCATACATCCTTATATTTGCGATCTAAAAAATCCTTCATCCTAAGTAATCTGGTTATTGAAGTTATAAAATATGATCAAATCAATGACAGATCTGACTACCATCCAGTCATTAGTGGTCTTATTGAAATCAATGGTAGTAGTTATCCTTACATCATGCATGACCTGGATTAATTTTAAAAATACGATTTTACAACCCTTGAGAGTTTCGAGATTCATCAAGAAGTTGGGGCAATTCAACTTCTGTTGATGGTCATGTGAGGATCTTGAAAATATGGTAAGTTCCGAAAACATAGTCATATCTAGTCTTCCTCGCAAAATCCTTCTTTGTGCATGGTTTCACTTGATGTAAGTTTCTTCTTGAAATATCTTTGTTATTTCAAATATAGTCTTTCAAACTTTTGAAATTCGGTTTTTGATTGGATTCAAAACTCTATCTATGATGGTTTATCTCCATGCAAGGCTCTTGTATCAAAATCAGGTTTGAAATTTGTATATCTCATAGAGTCATGGAATTGTGAAGTTTATATTTGGCCGAAGGGATCATATCTATCATATTCATTTCATAATAGTAAGCTCTTGGGTTTTCTTGTGAATGTTATATCACAAATCATTTTCTTCATCGCACTTAAAATCCTCTTAAGCATTAATGAATTCATGAGTTATTATATGAATCAAATTCTTCTTCATGGAAAGGTATATGTTTCATTTGTCCAAGGCATTCATAAATTTGTTCAAATTGATCTATCTTTGTTATCTTCTAAGCAAGAATCTCATGCCACGAATAATAAAAAGTAAATTGTCATTTACTTTTTATTATTCCCACCATTATATCCGATGGCAGTTGTTTCACATCGATAAATATGTATGGTTTATCTCTCTATTCATATACTTTCCAAGTAGTTGAGACACTTCAGTCTTCATTGATGATTATTCTAGGTCCACAATGTCTTGGCATGTCTACTGAATGACCAAATCCACGTTCCCTCACAAGATACATATCTTTCTCCCACACTTTTAGTTGAAAATTCATTGTTTCAAATCTCTCATGGTTTTCAAGAGGATTATTTCAAATTTCCTTATCCAATCATTGAATGGTTGGAGTAATCTTACTTGGAAAGCTTCATCACAATTAACATGTTTCAATGTTTCCCCATGCTTGCTAAGAAGTGCAGCGTGGATGAAGATACTTTTGCAAGAAGTTTCTGAAGTTTGTGTAATTTTGGTTTCCATCGAAAAGGTAAGAACACAACTTGGTTAGAGGTAGTGGCTATGACATATGTTTCTTTTGAATGAAAATATTATCAATTTATTGTGCACATTATTCAAGCTTTTATCTGTTCTATTACACATAACTTTATCTTAGTTTTAATCAATCGTATCTTTGTGATTGTAGGTCAGGAACAAATACGATGGCTTCAATGGAATTTTCATTATAATTGACCCCAAGCTTCTAGTTTCTTAGGTTAGGAGTAGGTTTAGTTGCATGTTAGTTTTCTTTCCACATTCATCCTACACTCATTTTCTGTAGTTTCGCTTGTGTTTTCTAACTTTTGTCTTGCATCCTCTTTTCTGTTAGCTTCCTTTTGTTTTTGTCCTCCTAGTTTTATTTCCTAGTTGTGCTTTGTCTTTTCTATTTTTTTAATGAGAATTTTCATGAAGGGTTTCCTATTTGGGCTCGAAGACAATGTGGAAAAATAGAAAAGGAATTTGTGACACTGCAACATTTTGCTAACTCTATGTCCTTCTTCCTTGTATTCATTATACCTTTTAGTCGATGGTGTTCTGATTGAACATATGATCCTTGCATAGGGAAAGCCTTGTGTCAAACCATTATCTCCATTTCTATTATGGGAACCTCATGCCTACACTCTGGTCTTTATGTTTCAATGTTTTCAGGTTGATCCAATCAAGAAGAGAATGACAAGGGGAAAATGTAAACAAGAAAACCAATATCATAAGTCTTATATATGCTTCTCTAAAGGGACAACCTCTTCTTCTCTCAATAAGTTGGGATCCCCCTTTTGCGCATGAAATAAATAAGTGTCGATGCACAGTCATATATAAAATAAATAAATAAAGGAGGAAGAAGAGAATTACTTACAACGTAGAGAGGTGAAGCGAGCTACTCCATGAGGGTACTTTCCAGGACTACTACTAGCAGAGCAATGTTTGTGTCCCTAAAGTGAATCCCTCAGGGTACTGTCTAAGCCTACTAGTAGTGGAGCAACACCATAGATGAAAAAGTATCCTATGAAAATGTAAATCTCACGAATTTTCCTAAATTGAAACATTATGTGATCGTTGATCTTATTTTTTTGTTTAACCAAGAAAATGAATGAAGGAGACTATGTTTATGCATGAGGTAAGTGGGGAAGCCATGGTAATATGAATGATGAATCATTAAACCCTTAAGAACTAAACCCTACAAGAAAGAATTGACGAAGGCAAAGAAGCTGGAGTTCTACCAATGTGTCACCAAGTGTTGTTGCTACGACAAACACCCTCCAAAATTTTTGTTTAGTCAAATTATTTTTATAAATTGCTTTGCGTAAATTATCAACTGAGGCTCATAAGCTGATGAAGTGTAGTGCACTGTCTGTGCTAGTTAACCCTTCTTACGTCGTTGTTTTGTATTTTATATTGTTTTTGGGGTTTCTGTTCTTTGATTCCTAATGATGTACAATTTGAACTATGAGAACCTAAATCTAAATTTTCTAAAGGTGAACCAAGAGCTTAAAACTAGTCAAAATCTAAGTTAAAAGAAGGAAAAACAGAGCATTTATCCTATCTTCTCATCTAATTCTCATTCATGAATAATTCTTAAAACTAGAAGGTAAAGTTGTAAGTCATGTTGAAATAAATACAGAGAATGAATTTAACTGAAGTACTTCACCTTAACCTTTAATTTTGAAGGATAAACTCATTAATATGGAATTCAAGCAACTTTTGTACTTCATGATCTAGAAAAGAAACTAAATAAAGACATGTAGAAGGTAATTGATTGGTTTCAACCCTCATGCAAAGTTAATTCTTAACCATTTAGTTTAGGATGGATATCAGCTTGAAATGGTGACCAAAAACATTCATTAGTATAGTACATTCACAACCTGAACTAGGAAGTAAATAACAAAAACAGTGAGTAAACTAATCAACAATGCATCCTCATTACGTTCAAACTTACTCTGTTTAGAAACAAAGTTAATTCCTTTATGAAATGGATTGGAGAAACAAGACTTCATAATTGAATTCTAACATTATGCTATTGATTAAAACTAAAAGGAATAAAACTACAAGAAATCAACCTAAGTTATAAACACTGCTAAAAGCAAATGAGGAATTTAAAACTGAACATAAATAAGAAAACGAATAAAAAGAAAACATCCTTCAGTGCAGGGCCCCTCTGCAACTGACTAGGTTGAGATACTAACTTAATTCAAAATTCTCCTTCAAATGATCATCAGTCAACACATGGCTTTGCATTATAAAACAAGAACAAAAGTCCAAAATTATAGAGCTGATAAGTTTAAACTTAATACATCCAAAAACTTCAAACTTCTTCTGTTCAACTGGTATTTAAAAGAAAATATTCATAACTATCTTTTGAGGAAAATCAGCTAAAGGTGGTCTACACATATTACAACCAGTCTGCGTAAATATTTGATCAGCTACATGTGACTTGAATTCGAACAAGGTGGTTGTATAGAACTGTTGACACAGGTGGTTGATCCAATTTAATGCTTCAACAGATCTGTTGGACATATTAATTAACCATGAAAGGGTATACAAAGAGTCCTATTGCTTTCGGGTTCCATACGTTTGACTCCGTCTTTGACTATTTCTTGAGCTAGATTTTTTTTTGATCTGGGTTGGGTGACTAGGATAGGATCCATGTCGAGACGATTCTAGAGATTCCCATGTGGCCGGTTTCTTCATTTGACACATGTAACATGTTCAACCATGGAAGTAGCTATGGAAAACACGATTAGTTGCAGAATAGGTTGCGTTCTGTAGCTAATTTGAAAAAACTTACTTCAAATAGAGAAAACACAAAAGTATAACATGCCAATCTTTTAACATCCTCCTTGAGATAAAATCAATCATTTATCAGTAACGAGGATCTGTCTTTTATGGAAAATAAGAGAAAGAAGTGAGAACATTTGTCAAAGAGAGAGTAATTCTGAGGTCCAACATACCCCCACTACAAAATCATTGTATGTCCCGATGAAAATTTTCCAAAAATGTGAACTCTTCTTTCCTATTTCATCTGCTCAGATACCTTTGCTAGTACGTCTAACTTTCTTCTCTTGCTCCTCTTTGAAGTGACTGCCATCCTAGGTTTCTTCATGAGAAGTTTGTATTTAAGGTTGATCAGTATTTTTTTCAAGTTTCTATTCTTCCTCTTCAACTTCCTATTCTTCTTGTACCATAGCCCTAGTGTAGGTTTTAACCCCGTACATAAGTTACCTGCATACGTATTCTAAAACACAAAAAAAAAACAATGCGAGAGCATAAAACATAAAACACATATACACAGAGATTTCCCCTAGATCCCAAAACCAAGACTACCAACTTGATTTTTCATTATGTTCCTTTCAATGTCATAATACATATTCATACATGCTGAAGCACCCAATACCATGGACCGAAAACCATCGCGTCCAAAAATCATGTGCGAAAATCATGCACAAAACCATAGGTGGGTCTGCCCAACCTAACAGAGGGTCCAAAACCAAAAATTTTTGGGGCGCTGCCCTAGACCCCATAAAGTGGGGTTACGTGTACACCTCAAACCCCCTGTGACCCCCCCCTCGCTACACAATTAGTGCAACGAAGGGGGGCTCTGCCCCCCATCTAACCCCCAGGTTAACTATGTGGGATAGTCGTGGAAAGAATATAACACAACCCAACATTCTCCCACTTGTTGTTTTCTTTCCACAGGGGACCACAAGAGAGCTTAGTCATTTTTCCAACCCTGAAATGCCCATTGTCTCTCTACAATGAGAGAACTTCTCAGAGCTCACAAATTTTGTCAATGCATCTATAGTATTCTTCGATGTGTCCACCTTTACCAGCAACACCTTTTTGTCTTCTATCATATCCCTCACAAAGTGATACTGAACATCAATGTGCTTTGTCTCTGAATGATATGTGGGGTTCTTTGCCAATAAAATTGCACTTTGGCTATCACAGTCTATCCTTATAGCTCCCTGTACTAACCCCATACTTGAACACAATCTTTGCAACCAAACTGCTTCCTTGCTTGCATGAAAGGCTGCCATGTATTCTGTCTCTGTAGTTGATAGTGCCACTACAGATTGTTTCTTACTTATCCAAATGACTACACCTCAAAATAGGTTAAACACATACCCACTTGTAGATTGTTTCTGATCCAGATATCCAGCCCAGTCTGCATCAACAAAGCCACAAATATCCAACATTTTGTTCAATCCTGATCTTCCTTGGTAGCACAAACCATAATCACTAGTGCCACACAAATACTTGAAAACCCGCTTCACTGTTGTCAAATGCTCCTTCCCTATTTTTGACATAAACCTGCTCAGTACTCCCATTGCATGTGCAATGTTTGGTCTAGTACAGACCATTGCATACATTAAGCTACCGACTGCAATTTCATATGGAACACGGGACATGTCCTCTTCCTCTTCTTGTGTCTTGGGACACTGTTCAGAATATAACCTCACACTACAGGAATAGGAACCTTCACCGATTTACTATCCTACATTTTAAACCTCTACAGTATTGTCTCGACATCCTCTAGTTTAACCAAGGCTTCCTCTTTTCCCAATCTCTTTTAATTTCCATGCCCAAAATATAGTTTACAGCACCAAGATCTTTTATGTCGAATTTGGAGGACAATTGGGTCTTCAAATCTTGGATAATTTCTTTGCCATTTCCAACCAACAACATATCATCCACATACAAGACCAGATAAATAACACGGTCACCAATTAATTTAACATACACACAATGATCTACTTTGCTTCTGGTGAAGCCAAGTCCCTGTATAAATGTATCAAATTTCTGATACCACATCTTTGGTCACTGTTTTAACCCATACAAAGACTTCTTTAACTTGCATACCAGTGCTTTGTTACCCTTCACCATAAAGTCTTCAGGTTGCTTCATGTATATTTCCTCTTCCAGATCCTCATGAAGAAATGTTGTCTTCACATCCATCTGTTCTTCCTCAAAATCAAAAGGAGCGACAACAAATAAAAGTAATCTAATAGGAGTTACCTTGGCAACAGGAGAAAAAATATCACCAAAATCAATTTGCGACACCTGGGAATAACCTTTTGCTACCAATTGAGCTTTTTATTTCTCCACCTTTCCTTCTACATTTGTCTTCTTCTTGAACAACCATTTTCTACCAATGGGTTCCTTCTAACTAACAACTCCACCAGATCCCAAGCCTCATTTTTGTGCAAAGATGTCATTTCATCAACCATGGCCTCTTTCCACAGTTTTCCATCCTCTGAATCCACTGCTTCCTTCACAGTTTTGGGATCATCGTCAGTAATAGATAAAGCAAAATTTGAACAGAGAATAGATGGACTATACCTTTCTAGCTGCCTTCTTTCTCGAACTGATCTTCTCACACCCGGAGTTTGTGGCTCCTCATCTTCTGATTCCTCCTCTGCTGTAGAGTTAGATTCTTCCTCCTTAAGCTCAAACTCTATCTTCTTAGGCTCCTTTGGTTGGACTTCATGTTTAATAACATATTTTACCTCTCTGAACACCACATCTCGGCTGTACACAACCTCCCGTGTGACTCGGTTCCAAAGCTTATAACCCTTTAAACCATCCTTATACCCAAGAAAGATGAACTTTTCAGATTTAATATCCAACTTGGTTCGTTTCTCCTTTGGAACATGTACATATGCATCACATTCAAATACCCTCAGATGTGAAAGATAGGGTTTCTTACCATTCCATACCTCTTGTGGAGTCTTATACTCCAACGCTAATGAAGGTGACTTGTTGAGCACGTAACATGCAGTATCCACCGCCTCTGCCCAGAATTCTTGTCCTAACCCGACACCACTGAGCATGCTTCTTGCCCTTTCCATCAACATCTTATTCATTCTTTCTGCAACTCCATTTTGCTGAGGTGTATATGGAGTAGTGTTTTGTCGTGCTATACCACACTTCTTATAGAATTCTTCAAATTCCTTGCTGCAAAACTGTCCACCATTATCTGTCCTCAACACCTTTAACTTCTTCTCTATCTGATTTTCCATGACAGCCATAAATTCTTTAACCCTGTTAAAGGCTTAAGATTTATTCTTAAGGAAATATATCCATGTATTTGTTGAGAAGTCATCTATAAATGATACATAGTACACAGACTTACCCAGTGATGGAACCTTCACAAGTCCAAACACATCACTGTGCAAAAGTTCTAATATTTCTTTTGCCCTCTTACTACCAAAGGGGAAACTCACCCGATTCTACTTCCCATATACACAATTTTCATAGAAATCAAAATCCATAGAGTTATTACTCATACCTTCTACCATACCTTTACCATGAAGTATTCGAAGGCCATTCTCTCCAATATGTCCAAGCCTTTGATGCCACAACATGGTCTTCTCTCCAGAGACCACTAGATTTTCTGCTCCACTTTCAGGAACCACAAAACTATTGCACCCATCAATAACAGTGCTACCTTTTAGCTTTCACATAGTTCTAATTCGATCTCCCCGAATCAATACCAGTGCCCCTCGAACCATTTTGTAGGTATCCTTCTCGAACACTATTTTTACCTGCATCATCTAGCTTGCTTACGAAAATCAAATTTCTGGCCAATGCAGGAATATGCAAAACACCCTGAAGTGTTCTAACCCTTCCACCTTGCAACTTCAACTTTACTTTTTCGTGACCAATGATTCTAGCCTTCCTATCATCCCCTAAGAAGACATCACCACCATCGTATTTCTCATACTTGCAGAACCACTCTTTATGGTGAGTGGAGTGAAAGGATGCACCTAAGTCAAACAACCATGTGTACTTGAAGAAGCCAAGTAAACACCCCCACCTTCTTTTGAGGTGGTTTTCGCCTCTACAGAAGGAGCATCATCAAATCCCTTTCCTTTATCAGGAGCTTTAGATTTTCAGTCCCTTTTGTAGTGCCCTTCCTTTCCGCATTTCCAACGCACAACCTTTACAGGTTTTCCTAGAGATTTAGGTCTCCCTCTAGATTTAGATCTCCCACTCGATGACATATTTTTGTTTCTGTTCTGGGACCGTCCTCATACAAACAAGGCATCACCATTCTGGCTCTCCATATTTTTCCATCTCATCTCCTTCGTGAGCAAGGATGAGACTATTTCATCAAACTATAAGGCAGTTGCATTGCTACCTATTGCAATAACCAGACTATCCCATGAATCTGGTAGAGAACACAACAAACTGATGCACTTATCTTCATCTAAAATTTTGATATCAACATATGCTAACTAACTTACCACAATATTACATGCATTCAGATTCCATGTCATCGAGTCTCCATCTTTCATCCTCAGGTTATATAGCTTTTTCCGCAGGAACAGTTTATTCACCAGAGACTTAGATTGGTACAAAGCCCCTAACTTGTCCCACAAAGCCTTTCCCATAGCTTCCCCTGATACATTTAGCAATACTGAATCTAAGACACACAATCATATTGTGCTCTTTGCCTTCCGATCCAACTTCTTCCATTCTTCATCGAACACTCTCGTTGGTTTAGTACCCAGATCTACCGCAATCCACTAATCTTTATCCAGCAACAGATCTTCCATCTTGAGTTTTCACAACTCAAAACTCTGACCATTAAATTTCTCGATCTCTATCTTTCCACTGCTCGCCATCTTCTTTCACCACCAAAATCGTTCTTGCAAATCTCCCACTGAACAGGGTCTACCACAGGCCCATGCAAAACCCCTCAGCAAAAAAGGCATCCCCTTGAAGCCAAAACTACTTTGATACCAAATGTAGGTTTTAACCCTGTACAGAAATTACATGCATATGAATTTTAAAACATAGAAAATAAACAATGCAAGAGCATAACACATATACACAGAGATTTTCCCCTAGATCCCAAAACTTGGACTACTAGCTTCATTTTTTATTATGTTCCTTTCAATGTTATAATACATATTTATACATTCGAAGCATACAATACCATGGACCGAAAACCATCACGTCCGTAAAACATGTACGATAATAATGCACAAAACCATAGGTTTGTCCGCCCAACCTAACATAGGGTCCAAAACCAAAATTTTCTAGGGCACTACCCTGAACCCCATAAAGTGGGGTTACGGGTACACCTCAAACCCCCTGTGACCCCCCGCCCCCTCGCTACACAATTGGTGCAACAAAGGGGGGCTCTGCCCCCCCTCTAACCCCCTAGTTAACTATCTGGGCTAGTCGTGGAAAGAATATAATACAACCCAACACGTAGGTGCATTATTGTATTATCATGAATGAATTTATCCAATTCGCTTTGTTCCTTCAAGGTTTCATTTTCTTTCTTGATATACATGTTTAATACTTCTAACTCATAGATTTCCTGTTTGAGAGAGTCAATCAGAGGTTCTTGTGGATTGACAGGTTGTTCTAGAGTGGATGAGAATCCTGGATCCATTGAGGCACTTTTCTTTTCCAGTGATTCTTTGTAATCATAAATTTGTTGCTACACTGGGTCTATGCCTAGGGATCCTCTACTGGGGCTACCTTCAAAATACTGTTTAGGACAATTTTGAGGACTGTATGTAAATGAAACATTATTAGGAGATGGTACTAGGGTTTCTTCTTCTAGATTTATGAACTTTTTTCCCTTTGATGATACCTTCTTTACCATACCTCGGAGTCTAGAGCTCCTTCTCAGTTGTAGGGGGTTTATGTTCGCCTCCTTTATACCCTTTTTCTCCTTTCCTATATTTTCCTTCCTCTTGATTTGTTTCCTAATCTCTATCAATTTTTCAGGGATTAGTTGTTCATCATCTTGTTGTAGTGAACATTCAGGTTTGTTCTCAATAATTCCACCAACTTTCTTTTTTATCTTTCCTTTTTACTTGATCTCTATCTCAAAGACTGGCTCTTCATCATTTTTCTGTGTGGAGGACTCAGGATTGCTTTGAATGGTCATACTAGTCTTTTTCCTCTTGCTCCTTCTGACATTACCCTCTTCAGGTGATTCTAGTGCCTCTTGGAAACAGTTTCTTATCAATAAGCTTTCCCAAGTATCTCCTATTCTTTTCATATGAAACTCAACCATTATTTTTACCAACCCATGATGGTACATAGTTGTGTCTATGAATTCTATTTTTCTTTTCCGTACATTTGAAGCCATACTCCTTACACTGTTTAGAAGGAGGAATGGGAGGTTGATGTTTCCATTTTCTAGAAATTTCATCAATAAACGTATATGATAAACATACATGCATCAGAATATTCCCTCACAGGTAATAAATTTTTGTAATATCGCAAGCATGATTCTCCATTTATTTTTGAGTGCTGAAATAGGAATTCCTTTTCTAAACACACTGACATCCATAACTGGGTTCCTGAGGATTACCGTCCATGATTCACTGTGAAATTATTTGTTTTTGAACCATCTCTCACCAAGTCTTGGAAGTTTTGTAGCCTCTGCTATGTAAGATTCTGTTACTGCAAACTTAATGTCTCCAATCTCTACTTCTGTACCATCTAATGATCTATCAAAAGATTTTGTGATCTCCTTATGATATCCATCAAAATTTTCAATGAAATTGAGCCATCCAACCTTCTGCAACATCTCCTTGAGTTGTGGGTACCCTTCCATAAACTTTTCCCCTATGGGCTTTACCCTGACAATGAGTCCCATGATCTCTATTTCGCAAAATTTTCTAACCTCTAGAATTACTCTCCTGGTCTATAAAATGGACTCACTGTGCATCTAGTGAAAAAGAACTATGGGTTTGCGTGGAATAAGTAGATGGTGAGGGTTTGAAGAGACGTGAATACATTGGTCACATCGTAGTTTTCACCATTAATAGATGGAGTTATTAGAGACCATTAAGTACAAATTAAGGAGAACGTAGCGGAGGTGTGGTATGATGAAATCACTATAGACTATTTGGTATCGAATGTGGAAGATGTGGCGGAGATGTGGTATCATGAAGTTGCATTCAAATCAAATGATGACTTGTTAAGGAGACATATTATCATTCATATTATACATGAATTATGTTTATAACTTGTTGTTTGATATAAATTTTTCATTTTACCTTTAGAACTTAACCTTTTGCTTGATAATTCTTTTTGTATTGATCTGTAGGTACTTTGAGCGTGGTTGATCTCCAAAACTTGATTCTTCAATTTCCTTGCATTCATGATTTATTTGTGAGTTGTACAATTGTGCCAGAGCTAATAAGTAAGTTGTAGTTGCAGAATCAGATTAGCCGCGGAATGGAATCAACTGCATAATGTGAAAAGAAGGAAAAGTGAAATATGGCTTATGGAATATGAATATAAAAATAAGATGGAAATGAGTTATGACAGTGAGATGGAATGAGATGTAAGATAAGATTAAAAATAGGTTGAAAATATGGTAAAACTGTAAAAAGATAAAATGTAAATGAAATATGATAGTGAGATGAAGTGGAACTATAAAAAAATGAAGACAGAATGAGATGGAATGAGATGATGAATTTGCATACTCTAAACTGTAATTGAATCTAGATTTTTGTCACTACTTATTACAGAAAGGAAATGGAAAATATAGGATGTCAAAAATCTTTGATTTTCACCCTGTATTTTTTGTATAAGTATGCTAATCAATGATTGGTTTTCAACCTCATACAATTTATTATTATTATTAAATTTTTTTTCATCATTTTTTTAAGAAAAAACAAAGACTAAGTTAGTGGAGAAGAAGAATTCTTCTTCACTAGCTTCATTTCAGAGTTATTCTGGAAAATCTTAATGAACTCCTCTCTTGAAACTGGTTTTTGATATATCTTCAACCGATGACCATTCACAAGAAGAGGTATTTTGCTTCCATTTATCGTCCTTATCTTTACTACTCAGTTATTAAAGACTTCTTCAATCTCATATGGCTCAAGCCAATGAGTTTGAAACTTCCCTTGAAAAGCTTTGAACTTTGAATCAAACGATAGTGCCCAATCTCCTGCTTGAAACTTCTTCTCCTTAATATATTTATGATGCCATTTAGCCCTCTGTTGATGGACAATATTGGTTCTTGGGACTGCATCTTTCCTGATTTTATCAAGTTCATTGAGTTGCTCCAATCTATGTTTCTGTGCCTCTGATAAATCCAATCCCAATTTGGCTGCCATCTTGAAGGTTTTGATTTGAAACTCTATAGGGAATAGGGCTTGTTTCCCATAAATAAGTTCATAGGGTGTATGTCACGGTGTGTTCCTCCATGTAGTTGTATAGACCCATAAGGCTTCAGGAAGCCTTTCTGCCCAATCTCTTCTATGTAGATGCACAGTCTTATTTGTAGATTCAACTTGACCATTTGCTTGTGGATGATAGGGAATAGATTTCCTATGTTTGATCTTGTAATCTTCCATAATGTTGGATTGTGTTATATTCTTTCCAAGACTAGCCCACATAGTTAACTGAGCAGTTAGGGGGGGGCAGAGCCCCCCTTCATTCCGCCAATTGTGTAGCGGGGGGGGGGTCACAGGGTGTTTGAGGCATACCCGTAACCCCACTTTATCGGGTTCGGGGCAGCGCCCTGGAAAATTTTGGTTTTGAACTGTATGTTAGGTTGGGCGAACCCACCTATGGTTTTGTGCATGATTTTTGCACATGTTTTTGGACGCGATGGTTTTCGGTCCATGGTATTGGACACGATAGTTTTTAGTCCATGGTATTAGATGCTTCAGCATGTATAAATATGTATTATAACATTGAAAGAAAATAATGAAAAATCAAGCTAGTAGTCTCGGTTTTGGGATCCAAGGGAAAATCTCTGTGTATATGTGTTTTATGTGTTATGCTCTCGCATTGTTTATTTTATGTGTTTTAGAATTTGTATGCACATAATGTTTGTACGAGGTTAAAACCTACATTTGGTATCAAAGCAGTTTAGGCTTCAAGGGGATGCCTTTGTTGCTGAGGGGTTTCATTTGGGCCTGTGGTAGACCCTATTCAATGGGAAATCTGTGAGATCGATTCTGGTGGTGAAAGAAGATGGTGAACAGTGGAAAGATAGAGATCAAGAAATTTAATGGTCAGAGTTTTGAGTTGTGGAAACTCAAGATGGAGGATCTGCTGGTGGATAAAGATCAGTGGATCATGGTAGATACAAGTACTAAACCAACGAGAGTGTCTAATTAAGAATGGAAGAAGTTGGATCGGAAGAAAAAGAGCACAATATGATTGTGTGTCTCAGATTCAGTATTGCTGAATGTATCAGGGGAAGCTACGGCGAAGGCTTTGTGGGACAAGTTAGGGACTTTGTACCAATCTAAGTCTCTGGTGAATAAACTGTTCCTGCGGAAAAGGTTGTATAACCTGAGGATGAAAGATGGAGACTCGGTGACAGAGCATCTAAATGCGTTTAATACTATGGTAAGTCAATTATCATCTGTTGATATTAAAATTTCAAATGAGGATAAGTGCATCACTTTGTTGTGTTCTCTACCAGATTCGTGGGATAGTCTGGTTATTGCAATAGGTAGCAATGCAACTGCTTTGCAGTTTGATGAAATAGTCTCAACCTTGCTGACGAAGGAGATGAGACGGAAAAATATGGACAACCAGAATGGTGATGCCTTGTCTGTACGAGGACGGTCCCAGAACAGAAACAAAAATAAGTCATCGAGTGGGAGATCTAAATCTAGAGGGAAATCTAACTCTTCAGGAAAACCTGTAAAGGTGGTGTGCTGGAAATGTGGAAAGGAAGGGCACTTCAGAAGGGAGTGTAAATCTAAAGCTCCTGATAAAGGAAAGGGATCTGATGATGGTCCTTCTGCAGAGGCGAAAACCAC
>APFE030141089.1:24912-51389 GCA_000404065.3 Pinus taeda | reverse complement strand
GTGGTTCCTAAAAGTGGAGCAGAAAATCTAGTTGTCTCTGGAAAGAAGACCATGTTGTGGCATCAAAGGCTTGGACATATTAGAGAGAAGTCCCTTCGAATACTTCATGGTAAAGGTATGGTAGAAGGTATGAGTGATATCTCTCTGGATTTTGATTTTTGTGAAAATTGTGTATATGGAAAGCATAATCAGGTGAGTTTCGCCTCTGGTAGTAAGAGGGCGAAACAGATATTAGAACTTGTGCACATTGATGTGTTTGGACGTGTAAAGGTTCCATCACTAGGTAAGTCTGTGTGCTATGTATCATTTATAGATGACTTCTCAAGGAATACATGGATATATTTCCTTAATAAGAAATCTGAAGCCTTTGACAGGTTTAAAGAATTTAAGGCTCTCGTGGAAAATCAGACAAAGAAGAAGATAAAGGTGTTGATGACAGATAATGGTGGAGAGTTTTGTAGAAAGGAATTTGAAGAATTCTATAAAAAGTGTGGTATAGCATGACAGAAGACTACTCCATATACACCTCAACAAAATGGAGTTGCAGAAAGAATGAATAAGATGTTGATGGAAAGGGCAAGAAGCATGCTCAATGGTGCGAGGTTAGGACAAGAATTTTGGGCAGAGGCAGTGGATACTACATGTTACCTGGTCAACATGTCACCTTCATCGGCATTGGAGGATAAGACTCCACAAGAGGTATGGACTGGTAAGAAACCCTCTCTTTCACATCTGAGGGTATTTGGATGTGATGCATATGTACATGTTCCAAAGGAGAACCGAACCAAGTCGGATAGTAAATCTGAAAAGTGCATCTTTATTGGGTATAAGGATGGTTTAAAGGGTTATAAGCTTTGGAACCTAGTCACACGGAAGGTTGTGCACAGCTAAGATGTGGAGTTCAGAGAGGTAAAAGATGTTATTAAGCATGAAGTCCAACCAAAGGAACCCGAGAAGATAGAGTTTGAGCTAAAGGAGGAAGAACCAAACTCTACAGCAGAGGAGGAATCAGAAGATGAAGAGCCACAAACTCCAGGTGTAAGAAGATTAGTTCGAGAAACAAGGTAGCCAGAAAGGTATAGTCCATCTACGTTCTGTTCAAATTTTTCTTTATCTATTAGTGACGATAATCCCAAAACTATGAAGGAAGCAATAGATTCAAAGGACGACAAACTCTGGAAAGAGGCCATGGTTGATGAAATGGCATCTTTGCACAAAAATGAGGCTTGGGATCTAGTGGAGTTTCCAGCTGGAAGGAAACCCATTGGCAGAAAATGCATGTTAAAGAAGAAGACAAATGTAGAAGGAAAGGTGGAGAAATACAAAGCTCGATTGGTAGCAAAAGGTTATTCCTAGGTGCCGAGAATTGATTTTGGTGATATTTTTCTCTTGTTACCAAGATAACTTCTATTAGATTACTTTTATATGTTGTTGTTGCTTTTGACTTTGAGGTAGAATAGATGGATGTGAAGACAACATTTCTTCATGGGGATCTGGAAGAAGAGATCTACATGAAGCAACTTGAAGGCTTTGCGATGAAGGGTAAGAAGGAACTGGTATGCAAGTTAAAGAAATCCCTGTATGGGTTAAAACAGTACCAAGGATGTGGTCTCAGAAATTTGATACATTTATACAGGGACTTGGCTTCACCAGAAGCAAAGAAATCATTATGTGTATTTTAAATTAATTGGGGACCATGTTATTTATCTGGTCTTGTATGTGGATGATATGTTGTTGGTTGTTAATGATAAAATATTATCTAGGATTTGAAGACCCAATTGTCCTCCAAATTCGACATGAAAGATATTGGTGCTGCAAACTATATTTTGGGCAAGGAAATTAAAGGAGATCGGGCAAAGAGGAAGCTCTGGTTAAACCAGAGGAAGTATGTTGAGACAATACTATAGAGGTTTAACATGCAAGATAGTAAACTAGTGAAGGTTCCTATTCCTATAGGCGTGAGGTTATCTATTGAACAGTGTCCCAAGGCACAAGAAGAAGAAGAGGACATGTCTCGTGTTCCATATGCAAGTGCAGTCAGTAGCCTGATGTATTCAATGCTCTGTACTAGACCAGACATTTCACATGTAATGGGAGTATTGAGCAAGTTTATGTCAAAACCAGGGAAGGAGCACTAGACAATAGTGAAGCCGGTTTCCAGGTATTTGCATGGCACTAGTGATTATGGTTTGTGCTACCAAGGAATATTAGGATTGGACAGAGCATTGGATATTCATGGCTTTGTTGATGCAGACTAGGCTAGAGATCTGGATCAAATAAGATCTACAAGTGGGTATGTGTTTAACCTATTTGGAGGCGTAGTTAGTTGGATGAGTAAGAAACAATCTGTAGTGGCACTATCAACTACAGAGGCAGAATACATGGCAGCCACTCATGCAAGCAAGGAAGCCATTTGGTTGCAGAGATTGTGTCCAAGTATGGGGTTATATAGGGATCTATAAGGATAGATTGTGACAGCCAAAGTGCAATTTTCTTGGCAAAGAACCCTGCTTGCCATTCAAATACAAAGCACATTGATGTTCAGTATCACTTTGTGAGGGATATGATAGAAGACAAAAAGGTGCTTCTGGTAAAGGTGGACGCTTTAAAGAATACTGTAGATGCATTGACAAAATCTATGAGCTCTGAGAAGTTCTCTTGGTGTAGAGAGACAATGGGTGTTTCAAGGCTGGAAAAATGACTAAGCTTTCATGTGGCCTCCTGTGGAAAGAAAACAACAAGTGGGAGAATGTTGGGTTTTGTTATATTCTTTCCACGACTAGCCCACGTAGTTAACCGAGGGGTTAGAGGTGGGGTGGAGCCCCCCTTCGTTGCACTGATTGTGTAGCGGAGTGGGGTCACAAGGGGTGTGAGGCGTACCCATAACCCCACTTTATGGGGTCCGACGCAACGACGCGGAAAATTTTGGTTTTGGACCCTATGTTAGGTTGGGTGTACCCCCTATGCTTTTCTGCATAATTTTCGCACATGTTTTTGGACATGATGGTTTTCGGTCCATGGTATTGGGTGCTTTGGCATGTATAAATGTGTATTATAACATTGAAAGAAAATAATGAAATATCAAGCTGGTAGTCCTGATTTTGGGATCCAGGGGAAAATCTTTGTGTATATGTGTTTTATATGTTTTATGTGTTATGCTCTCGCATTTTTTATTTTCTGTGTTTTAGAATTCATATGTAGGTAATTTTTGCACGGGGTTAAAATCTACATACAAGACCCTTCACCATTTTAAATGTAAATTGAGATCCCTAATCTGTCACAATTTCTCTTGGAACACCAAAATGAGTGAATATGTCCTCAAAAAGAAAATTAACTACATATTTTTCATTAGCGAAAGGTAATGCTTTGGTCTCTACCAATTTGGTGACATAATTAGTTCATACCAATATATACTTATTTTTCTTAGATGAAGGATTAATTGGCCCAACAAAATCTAAGGCCCGTTTTTCAAAACGTTCAATGAGTACCTGAATTTGTAGTGGCATTTCATTTGAAGGAGCAGGTTTCCCTACCCTCTGGAAACTGTCACACCTCTTGACATATTATTTGGCATCTTTGAAGATGGATGGCCAATAATATCCTAAATAAAGGATTTTATAGGTTTTCCTCTTGTCAGCAAAGTGTCCACCACACGGCTCATCATGACATTCCTTAAGAATCTCAGGAATTTCATCTTCCCTAACACATCTTCTGATCATAAGATCTGGGCCTATTTTATACAATTCATTAGTGATCCATAAGTATCTTGCACTTATCTAGATGATTTTTATTTTTTCTCTAGGAAACAAATGTGAAGGCAATTTCCCGGTGACTAAGTAATTAGCAATATCTGCAAACGATGGAATTTGAGTAGTCACTGCAAAAATATATTCATCAGGAAACTTATCTTCAACCAAAGTGTTATCTTTGATATTTTGAATTCTGGACAAGAAATTTGCAACTGTGGTTTGTTTTCCAGGTCTATCTAGCACAACAATATTGAATTCTTGCAAGAGTAAAAGCCATCTTGTAACTCTGTCGTTAATAATAGGTTTATTTATTAGGTATCTAATTGCAGAGTGATATGTATGAACAATGGCTTCATAACTTGTTATATAATTTCTGAACTTGTTGATTGTATGAACAATAGCTAAGAATTCCTTTTCAGTTACAATATAGTTCAACTCAGTGGGAGTCAAATTCTTACTTTTATAGTAGATAGCATAGGGAATCAAGTCTTTTTGTCTTAATACAACTCCCATAGCTGTATCTAAAGCATCTGTTGAAATGTGGAAAGGTAGTTTCCAATTTGGACCTCTAAAGATGGGTGCTTTATAAAAAAAAAAATTTAAGTCTCAAATGTTAACTGGCAGTTGAGATTCCAATTGAATTCACAATCCTTGGTAAGTAATTTGAAGAGTAGGGATGCTATTTTAGTGAAATTTTATATAAATCGTGTACAATATCCTGTAAATCCTAGAAAACTTCGAACATCCTTTTGGAAATTTGGAATTGATAATTTATAGATGACTTCAACTTTATATTTATCAACTTTAATCCCATCTCCTAAAATTTGATGCCCTAAAGCAATACCCTCCTTAAACATCATAAAACATTTTTCATGGCTTAGTGAAAGGTTTGCTTCCTTACATCTTTTAATAGCTCTTTCCAAATTTTCCAAAGCTTCTTAAATGTATTATGATAGATTGTAAATTCATCCATATACCTCTACATAATCATGTATTATATCAAAAGAAAAATAAAAATAAATAAATAAATCCTAGTACTGCTCTTCGGAATGTTGCAGGTGCATTACATAAGCCAAAAGGAAGTACTCGGTAGGCATAGGTTCCCCATGGACAAGTAAATGTGGTTTTATCTTGATCTTCAAGTGCCACCTGAATCTGATTATAGCCACTAAAACCATCTAAGAATGAGAAATACTTCTTACCTACTAATGTATCTAACACTTGATCTATAAAGGGAAAAGGAAAATGATATTTAAGGGTATCTTTATTCAATTCTCAGTAATCGATGCATACCCTCCATTTACCATTCTTTTTGGGCACAATCACTAAAGGGGAAACCCATTGGTTGTCTGAAATTGAGTAAATGAAGTTTACATTTAGTAGTTTTTGCAGCTCTTCTTTCACAATTTCCCTAATATTTGGATTCATCCTTCTCTAAGGTTGTCTAATCGGTTTACAATTTTCCTCAATGTAGATGTGATGTATACAAGTCTTAGGACTAATTCCTTTCATGTCAGTATATTTCCATGCATATGCACCAGAATGTTGTTGTAATGTCTTGATTAGCGTTTCCTGTTGTAATTTCTCCAAGTTATTGTTTTATGTTCAATGTTCTCCTTGGAAAGATTTCAATTGTAGAGCTACCAAATTCTTCCACAGAATAAAGAGACATCTACCTAGATGACAAATATTCAATATTGGATTTTTCTTGAAATTGATCATGTTCATATTCTGGAGATGATTCAAAAATTTCCATTGCATTTAAAATTTGACTATCTTCACTAATATCTGAAATAGTAAAGAGAGGTCGAATGTCATTTTCATAATCAATCCATTATTTCTCATCTATTTCTCTGATTGTTCTTGCTGGAGGATATAGAATGAATTTCTTTGTTGAATTCCCATAAAAAATATACATATAACCAGATCTACAGCTAATGAAAACATTAGTTGTGGCCAGCCAAGGTCTTCCTAATATGAGTGGTTGTCCTCCTAGATTGTTCTTAGGGGTTAAGATCATAAAATCAACAGGATATTCCCAAGAATCTAAGGATACTGAAATATCTTCTAACACTCCATCTGGTTTGATTACAGACCTATCCGCTAATTGGAGTAATGTAGGGGTGTAAAGAAGATTATTAAGCTTGAGTTGTTCCATGGTTTGTTTGCTCATGATTTTTATTGTTGCTCCTAAATCAATGAATGTATTTGGAATTTCAACTCCATTAATATGTGTTTTCACAATTAGACTTCCTAGATCTACATATTTTTGTATGGCAATTTTTCCCATCATTATATCTGTTATTTTTCCTACCAAGTGAATTCTTCTTGTTTCTTTTGCTTTTCTTCCTCGTTTCTTTATGCTCAACTCCTTTATTGTTTTAGCTAGGATTGGAATCTCCTTAATGGATTGTAACAAAGAGATTTTGATATAGACATTTTTTAATTCATCTAGAGAATCATAATTAGGCAACATGATCTGCTTTTCTACTCCTCTATCATCATGTAATATTTCATGAAAAGGACGTGTAGAAGTAGATACTGGTTGCTCAATGATAGGACTTTAGTTCACTAGTTCTTTTTGTTTTTTATTTTTAGTATTTTGGTTTTGGAGAGATTTTCCCTCAAAACTTTTACTGGGCTATAGAGAATCTTCCTCAGAATTGTCTTATTCTTGAATAACTACATAAGGCCTTTCCTTTTCTAATATCCTATCAGATCTTAGTTGAACATCATTGAGATTTAGAGTAGTGATCATATAAGTTGGAAATTGTTGTCCTTCCACCATGTAAGTATTCTGAGGATTTTTATTGTTGGGGTTTGGTAATGATTGGGAAGGTAGTTGATTTGGTCTTTGATAAAATGGCAGTAAGAGTTGAGGATTTTGATTTTGTTGTGGAAATGGTAACGAAAGTTGAGGGTTCTGATTTTGAAGCTGTGGCTGCTGATTTTGTTGTGGAATGTGTGGGGGAGGATAATTCTGATATGATGGAGGATATTGATAATATTGAGAAAATCTCCCATAACGATTTTGTACTTCTAGTGCCCAAAGTTGAGAATGAGATTGAGGTTGAGGCCAAGGTTGAGATTGAGGTTGAGGCCAAGGTTTCTGCCAAGAATTCCAATTTGGTGGGGGCTGAAGATACATTTGATTGTTAAATCCTTGATTTTGTGGCCCCTGCCAAGGTTTTCTATAGAGAAAGCAAAGAGGTTTTGTTGAATTTGGAACTGTTTCTTCTTGAAAAATAACCTTAAGACCTGGAATTGAAGGAAAACCCTTGGTCTCGTGATTCTCTAAGCAAATCATACAAGTCTCTATAACTTTTGCATCCAAAGGGCATTCTATTAGAACATGTTTTTTTCTTCATTTTGGACAGACAATAGCTAAAGCATTAGCCTTAGTTTTCTACTTTTTTCAACTTAAGGGTGTTTATTTTCTCACTAAGTCTCCCTAGAATATCTATTTTTAATTCATCAAACATATTTTCAATTTTTGTCCTACTCACTGATCAAGTTGTAGATTTATTTACTCTAACAACAGAAGGATCTCTTGGACCTTTCTCAGTTTTGGATTTCCCTCTTGAGAGATGAACACATAATTCTCGTATGTCATTTAATGGGAGTTGAGAGATATCTCCCTTCCCCATCATGTTAAGGATATCTATCCACTCATCTCTAATGGCTTTTAATAAAAAATATTTTAAGGTATCTTCATCTAAATTGTCGATCTTTTCTCTTTTCAAATTATAGTTGAATCTCTCAATCAAATCGTCTAAATTTTCATCCTCTCTTTGCATCATTTTGAATACTTCATCTTTGTGATTGGTAGGCATGCAATAATCCAAATACCTATCCAGAAACACTTTTTCATGTCATTCCATGTTCTAATGGACTAAGTGACTAACCCCATGAACCACTTCAAAGCAGCTCCTTTATTGTTGAAGGGAAAAACTTAAGTTTTTGAGAGTCTTCTAGATAATCATAGGTTCTGCACAAGACTTCAAACTCAAATAAAAATGTTTCATGATCCTCACTTCTTAACCCATGGAAGTTTGGGACGATAGAAGGTGAGACATTTTTCATTATGACATTTGTTTCTTCATCCACTATAGGGAATCCAAAAGAATTATCTATTTCCCTATTTCCTCTACCTCCTCCATTATTTCCTCTACCTTTTCCTCTACCCCCTCCTCCAAATAGCGTGAATTCTCCATCCTCTCCTTCTTCTACCATTATAGTTTCTTCAGAGATAGTAAAAGGTTCAACCTGCAAGGTTACTTCCTCCTCCTCTAGTTCTTTTATTAATGGGATTTGGGAGAGAGTTTCTACTTCTTCTTCCTCACTAGGTATTCCTAATTCTTCAACTAAAATTTTCTCCCCTACAGAGGTGAAAAAGGCTACTCATACTGATGGAGGCCCAATATTTTTCTCTTCTAGGACTGACTTGGTAGATGAAGTAGGAGATTCTTTTGATCGGATTTCTGCCCTTGGAATTTTAGGAGTTCTATGGCTGGCAGTATGAGCTTGGGATGGAGGTGTATCTCTTGTTGTTCTTGGTGGAGTAGGTAGTGTTGTAAGAATTGAACTCCTGCCTCTAGCTATAAATCTACCCCTAGAGTCTCTTTCTCTATGCATATCATTTTTGTTTTTAATGTAATAGATAAGGTTAAATAGTTACACTTCCCTGGAAATGGCACCAAAATGTTTAGTCAATTTAGTGTTCTAAATTGCTTTGCATAATTATCAACCGAGGCTCATAAGCTGATGAAGTGTAGTGCACTATATGTGCTAGTTAACCCTTCGTACTTTGTTGTTTTGTATTTTATATTTTTTTATGGGTTTTTGTTCTTTGATTCCTAATGATGTACAATTTGAACTATGAGAACCAGAATCTAAATTTCCTAAAGGTGAACCAAGAGGTTAAAACTAGTCAAAATCTATGTTAAAAGAAGGAAAAACAGAGCATTTATCCTATCTTCTCATCTAATCCTAATTCATGAATAATTCTTAAAACTAGAAGGTAAAGTTTCAAGTCATGTTGAAATAGATACAAAGAATGAATTTAACTAAAGTACTTCTAGTTACCTTAACCTTTAATTTTGAAGGATTACCTCCTTAAGATGGAATTCAAACAACTTTTGTACTTCATGATCTAGTAAAGAAACTAAATAAAAACATGCAGAAGGTAACTTATTGGTTTCAACCATTATGTAAAGTTAATTCTTAACCATTTAGTTTAGGATGGATATCAGCTTGAAATGGAGACCAAAAACATTCATTAGTACAGTTCATTGACAACCTAAACTAGGAAGTAAATAACAAAAACAATGAGTAAACTAATCAGCAATGCATCCTCATTACTTTCAACCTTACTCTGTTTAGAAACAAAGTTAATTCCTTTATGAAATGGATTGGAGAAACGAGACTGCATAATTGAATTCTAACATTATGCTACTGATTAAAACTAAAAGAAATCAAACTACAAGAAATCAACCTAAGTTATAAACACTTCTAAAAGCAAATGAGGAATTTAAAATTGAACAGAAAGAAGAAAACAAATGAAAAGAAAACCTCCTTTAGTGCAGGGGCGCTCTGCAACTGACTAGGTTGAGCTGCTAACTTAATTCAAAATGCTCCTTCAAATGATCATCAGTCAACACACAACTTTGTATTATAAAACATGAACAAAAGTCCAAAATTACAGATTTGATAAGTTTAAACTTAATACATCCAAAAACTTTGAACTCCTTCTGCTTCTGTTCAACTGGTATTTAAAAGAAAATATTCATGACTATCTTTTGAGGAGAATCAGCTATAGGTGGTCTACACATATTACAACCATTCTGCGTAAATATTTGATCAACTACAGGTGACTTGAATTCGAACAAGGTGGTTACACAGAACCATTGACACAGGTGGCTAATCTGAGTTAATGCTTCAACAAATCTGTTGGATTTATTAATTAACCACGAAAGGGTAGACAAAGAGTCCTATTGCTTCTGAGTTTCATACGTTTGACTCCGCCTTTGACTATGGTCTTGAGCTGTCTTTTTTGTCGATCAGGGCTAGATGTGTCCGGTTTCTTCGTTTGACACCTATAACCTATTGAACCATGGAAGTAGCTATGGAACACATGGTTAGCTACAAAATAGGCTGTGTTCCATAGCTATTTTGCAAAAACTTATTTCAAATAGAAAAAACATAAAAGTATAACATGTCAATCATCTAATGTCCTCCTTGAGACAAAATCTATCATTTATCAGTGATGGGGATCTGTCTTTTATCTAAAACTAAAGAAATAAGTGAGAAAAGTTGTCAAAGACAGTAATTCTGAGGTCCAACAATTTTACCTACACTTGAATTTTGGAGCCTACTCTAGATCTTGTGATCAATCATTCCGTGGTCACTTCTTCATCAGTCGAAGTCACTTTCTCACACAAGCTCAGTTCGCAATAAGTTCATGAGAGCATTTTCTTATGAAAACTTGAACAATAATAACATATTCCATAAAGGCAATGCTTATGCCATGTTCAACCCATGTCAACATTTAGTGCACCATATCATTGACAGTATCTCAATTTTGGCTGCATTTGTGCTTCTATTTTAGTGAGTTTTTGAAATTGTCACTTTTACACATCTTCACTTTCATGTCAAGTGTCATTTTCATGTTTTCAACTGATGATTTTTCTTTCTTTCACTTTAATTAGTAATTTTTTCATGTTATATTCACTTTGGCATGTGTCACTTTCATCGTCATTCACATCTTGCAAGTGTTGTTCACACTTCTCCTCATATAACAAATGTCATCTTTAGCATGTTAAGTGTCACACACTGTATAAACATTTGTTCTGATGTATTTCAAGGGATAATATTTGTGATAATGAGTTTTTCTCATAATGTAAATATGTATTGTACTCATTTCCAAAGTTTCAACCATCGTTGCACAAGTGTCGTCACTGTCATCGCAAAGTGTATCTTTAGTCTCTCACTTGGAGTGAGTTGTTGCAATGATGTCTCATTAAGGAAAGTATGTTGTTCATGTGTTTTGAGTGTCATGTATTGTGTCATCAAGTGATAAAAGTTTTTTCTCATGCTCAATTAATGTTCTTTCTCAACTTCATCTCACTAATCTCACACTTAGTCAAAACTGGGAAAATGCCATGATTGGGCCTTTTAGCCTCATTCAACCCTCCTAGACTATGCACTATGCATTCTCAGTCCTCAAGAAACAACCTTGTCTCTTATCACTTCATAATGCATAGCTTTTGCCTCCCAGAACTATGCACTATGCAACCTGAGTGCTCAAGTTGAGGCCCTAAGCTCTAGAATTATGCAATCCTTGCCTCTAGCCAACCCTCTGTGTGCACCGCACAGTCTCAAGCATCAAGCCTCAGCCCTAAGCTCCTAACTATGCAACCTCACAATTACTTTGCCTCTCTCCCTCAATAATTGCAAATTGGGAAGCTTCAAGCCTCAAGCCTCAACCTTGAGACCTTCAACCCCTCAACTACGCTATCTCCCAACCTGTTCTCCTGTCTCAATTACATATTGGACAACTTGAAGCCTCAATATTGACCTCTTGGGTTCCTTAACAACGCATTCACCTAATGGAGGCCTTCAAAACTACACACTGTGTAGTCTCAAGCCCCAAGACTTAAGCTTGATCCCCTGAGTCCCTCAACTGCTTAGTCCCTCTACCAAGGCCTCCAGAACTGCACATTGTTTAGTGTCAAGGCTCAAGCCTCTAGCCTGATTCCTTGAATCCTTGAACTATGCAATCCTTTGACCTTAACCATCCTAAGTTGGGCATTATGTAGTCTCAAGCCTCAATCCTGGACCTTGGCCTCTCGAACTGTGTAATCCTTGAGTCAATCACTCAACCATTCACTAGTTCTAGCCCTAAAAAGTGATTTCATGAAGCATCTTAGGTTAGGGGTTTATTGGAAAGATGTCATCTTGTCATGGGTGGATTACAATAGAAAGTATTCTATTAGGTCATGACAGGATGATGATGAAGGGGACCATGCTAGAAGACACCGAAGGAGCTGAGGAGATAAGATGATCATCATGCAAGAAGACTAAGGCACACTAGATTAAAACATAACATGGAATATCAGGATCACATTTAAGACTCCTTATATTCAATTCATAAGGAGGAGGAAGAAGAATAACATGCACCATGTTTTCAAGAAATCACAAAGAAAGGAACAAGAAAAAGTGACTTGACGTTGCCATGTCATCATGCGATCCAAGTCATCAATGTCATGTCATGTCATGAGTGATCATGTTCCACATGATTCACAGATTATGTAATTATATAGTGGAAAATTTAATGCAAAGTGGAAGTCCAAGGTCATCTCTGTAATGTGAAGAGTCATTTAGGAAGTCGAAAAGTCATGAAAAGTCAAATAGGCATAAGGATAGTCCAAAATTCATAAGGGAGGTGAAGGATCACCCCATTTGTTATATATACACCCTCATTGTTCATGCAAAGGAATTTTCAACTTGGTTTCTCCCATAAGGCATTAGAGAGACAAAGTCAGTAATTTTGGGGAGCAAGTTGTGGCTCTAATGCTACACTATTGGAGCTAGTAATCTTCATTGTATAAATGTGCCTTTAGAATTTTACTTAATACTTGAATCCTGATGGCCAGCAAGTTTTCATGCATGGATTGTGAATATTTGTAAGATTGTTCTGTAAATTTTTATGATTCATCTTTTCTTTCATCTATACTAAATTAGTTGAACTATTTTGGCTATTTTAGTGCTTATCATATTGATAATGTCTTGTAGTGGTTGTAAAAATCGTCACATCTATGTGGACTATTCTACTTGATGTTAGGTGATTATTTCTTGATTGTGAGCGCCTCTACTAGTGTGGTACAATTACCTCTCTCTTAGAGGCTCACCTTTCCTCCCTATGCAGTAAAGGAATGTTGATACCCCTCAAACTGAACATTCATCGGGCACACTTACTTGCTTTTCACAAACACACATACATGCTTCTCTCTCTTGTTGATATCCAAATACATGGAAAATCTATAAGAATATATGGCAACTAGGTTGATACTCCTGATGAGGCTCCTATTCCAAACAATGTGAGGTCTTATTGGGACTTCACTTCTGTGATACCCCCTTGGTTGATAGTTTTCCAGCACCATCAATAAGTGGCGCTAGAAGGAGGGAAGATGACAAGTTGTGCCTGTTGAGTTTGTTATGAATCTCTTATCTTAAATGGACCATCCTAAAATCATACTCCCAAGGTTATTTTCTAACCTATTGCCTACTAAAATTTTAATCCCCAGTGAGACTTTATCACTTGTCTCAATTGAAGTTTGATGGTGAGGATGGTACATCCATAACCGAGCACATTTCTAATTTTCTTAAATTTTGTGAATATCACGAAATTAATGATGAATATTTTACTTGTGTGGCTTTCTTCCTCACCCTTGAAGGTCGTGTTAATGAATGGTGTCATACCTTACCATCTGCTTCCATCCATTATTTTCATCATTTTCTTAAGGAAGTTTATCAAGCCTTCAAAGGTATGATTACCAAGATGTTTATAAAAGAATCAATCAGCTAGGAATGAAGCCCAACAAATTAGTTGAGGATTTATCTGATTGGTTCATTCAGATTTGTTATGAATTTCCTGGAGAAGACACAAATTGGGATTTATTTAAGCACAAGTTTAAGCATTTGGTTCATTTCTCTTTGCACGGTGAATTAAACTGCTTTATTTTTTACTTCCCCAACACTTGTAAATGATGAGACACCTCAAATTTCAAAGGAAGAACATACTACTCCTTTTGTTCCTTGTCCTCCTCCTCTTCTAATTCTGATGAGGGTGCCTCCTCACAATGATAATGAAGTTACGAAATCTGCACATCAAATTCCTAATCCATCTTCTCAATCCCCTTTTCGCTTTTCATGATTTAGATCCAATGGAGGCAATCTTGGAATAGTTCATGAAGCCTATGGTGAAGGCCAATTTTGAATATGATTTGGACCTTCCTCATCCTCTATCATCTCTTTCTCACGATCCTATTCCCCATGATTTTCTTGATCAACCTATTCCAAATCCAAGCAGTGAACATGTGCAAGGCATTCACATTTTGCAGCTAGAGGAGTAGGATGGTAAATATTCTTTCTATCTTTTTCTCTTTTGAAAAATACTCTATGCGAAAATGATACTTGCTCATTTGTATTTTATTTTCATTCCACTAATCTTGGTAGTGAATCAAATGAAATATGTTCTCTGAATAAATCACAAATATTGAAAACAAATAATCCTAACAATGATAGCTCTATTCATGTATGCGATGATGAATGCTGAAGTGTACCAGTTGATATTTTGGTGTCTCACCTAGAATATGATTTGGTCAAAGAATATGTTCTTATCATAAAATATTTTTCATCCCACTATCGTTTGTGCTCTACCATTTGTAATGAATCAACTTATGATGAAGATACTCCATGTTGTTCAAGTTCATCATCTCAAGAGTTAACTTTTCAATTGATACAAAGTGGTGATATTATCCATGATGAAAATGAAAACAATAAAATCAGTGGATATTCTTTTTGTCCCTCATCATCTCTTGTTTTTCATGAAGGAAACTTTTCAAGTCAGCTTGCTCATGAAATTTCCCTGATTAACTCATCTTCAGATTTGTAATCAGAGAAACCCTTTAGTTTGAGTAATCTTATTATTCAATTTGTAAACTCTGATCAAAATAGTGAAAAACATGGATGCCATCTGGTCATTAGTGGTATTATTGAAATCACAGGTATTAGCTATCCTTACACCATGCATGATCTGGTTCAATTTTGAAAATGTGATTTTACAATTCTTGAGAGCTCCAGGACTTGTCAGGAAGACGAGGCACTTCAAATTTCGTCGATAGTTATGTCATGATATCGCAACTATGGTAACTTCCTTGAACTAAGCTAGATCTTGTATTTCTCACAAAATACTTCTTTGTGCATGGTTTCACTTGATGCAAATTCATTTTCTGGTTAGATTCAAGACTTTATATTAAATGGTTTATCTCCATGCAAGGCTCTCATATAAAACACGAATTTGGAATGTGTATCTCTCATAGTGTCATGGAATTGTGAAGTTTATCTTCGGATGAAGGAATATCATCTATCATATTCATTTCATAATAGTAATCTCTTGGGTTTTCTTTTGAATACTATATCATAAATCTTGTTCTTCATTGCACCTGAAATCCTCTTGAGTGTTAATGATTCCATGGGTTATTTTGTGAATCAAAATCTTATTCATGGTGAGGAAGATGATTCATTTATTCAAGGAATTCATAAATATGTTCAAAATAATCTATATTTGTTATATTTTAACCGAGAATATCATGCCACAAACAATCCATCTGATCATCATATTAACTACCATTAGTTTTATCATTTTTCCCACTAGTACATCTGATGATAGTTGTTTCACATCGATTAATCTGTATGGTTTATCTTTTTATTCAGATACTTGTCAAGTAGTTGAGACACTTCAACCTTCACTAACCATTATGCTAGGTCCACACTGTCTTGGAATTTCTACAAAATATGATCATATCCATTTCCCCTCACAAGATACTCATCTTGATCCCATGCTTTTAATTGAAAATTCATTGTTTTAAAATTTTCAGGGTTTTCAAGAGGATTATTTTGAATTTCACGATCTAATCGTCGAATGGTTGGATCAATATTACTTGGAAAGCTCAATTGAAAATATCATGTTTCTATCTTTCCTCATTCTTGCTAAGAAGTGTTGTGCAGATGAATATGCGTTCGCAACATGTCTCTAAGGTTTGTCTAATTATGGTTTTCACCAAAAAGGTAAGGACGCAAGCTCGTTAGAGGTAGTGGATGTGACCTATCTTTGTGCTAATAGGAAAGATATTTATTTTTTTGTGAAAAGTATTTAATATCTTATCTTTTCTATTGCATAAAGCTTTATATCAATTTTAATTGATCATATCTTTGTGTTAAGTATCGAGAACAACTATGATGGCTTAATTGGAAATTTCATTATACTTGACCCCGACATTCTAGTTGCTTACATTAGGAGTAGGTTTAGTTGCATGTTAGTTTCCTTTGCACATTCATCCTACACTCATTTTCTGTAGTTTCTTTTGTGTTTCTAAATTTTGTCTTGCATCCTCTTTTCGCTTAGCGTCCTTTTTTTTTTGTCCACCTAGTTTTGTTTCTTTGTTTTGCTTTTTCTTTTGTGTTTTGTTTAATGATAATTTGCATGAAGGGTGTCCTATTTTGGCTCGAAAGACAATGTGGAGAAATAGAAAAGGACTTTGTGACACTACAACGTTTGGCTAACTCTCTATCCTTCTTCCTTGTCTTGGTTACACCTTTTTGTCAATGATATTTCGATAGAAAATGACCCTCACACAAAGAAAGCCTTGTGTCAAACCATGATTTCCATGTATATTCTGGAAACCTCATGCCTGCACCTGGGTCATTAATTTTTGGTGTTTTCTTTCCGATCCAATAAATTAGAGAAGGACAAGAGAAAAATCTAAACAAGCATACCAATATCATAGGTCTTATAGATGCTTCTCTAAAGGGTCAACCTCTTCTTCTCTCAATAAGTCGAGACCACTCTTCTTCCCATGAAAAAAATAAGCTTCAATGTAAAGTCCTATATAAAATAAATAAATAAAGGAAAAATAAGGGAAAGGCTTCCTACACTCAGTCGGGGTACTGTCTAGGCCTGCTAGTAGTAGAGAAATACCAGAGATGCAAATGTCTACACTAAAAATATAAAAATTGAAAAATTCATTACCCTTTCCTAATTCAAAACATTGTGTGCTCATTGATCTTGTGTTTGGATTTAACCGAATAAAGGAATGAAGGGAACTATGTTTATGCACGGGGTAAGCGGCCATGGTAATATGAATGATGAATCAATACTCCCTGAAGAATTAGACCCTGCACGAAAGAATTGACAAAGGCAGAGAAGTTGGAGTTCTACCAGTGTGTCGCCAAGTGTTGTCATTATGATAAAAACCCTACAAAATTTTACCTACACTTGAATTTTGGACCCTATTGTGGATCTTACAATCGTTGTTCTGTGGTCAATTCTTGATCAGTCAAAGTCACTTTCTCACACATGCTCAGTTTGTAGCAAGTTCATGAGTGCATTATTTTATGTAATTTTCAAGAAGCATAACACATTCCATCAATACAATGCTTGTGCAATGTTCAAACCATGTCAACAGTTAGTGCACACTGCCATTAATAGTCCCTCACTTTTCGTTGCACTTGTACTTCTATTTCTGTGAGTTTTTCAAATTGTCATATTTGTGCACCTTTGCTTTTGAAAATGTCATTTTCATGTTTTTAATTATCGCATTTTCTTTCTTTCATTTTAATTAGTACCGCTTTCATGTTATCTTTGCTTTGGCATGTGTTGCTTTCACCATCATTTGAATATTGCAAGTGTCATTCACACTTTTCCTTCTCATATAGAAAATGTCATCTTTTAGCGTGTTAAGTATCACATATTATATAAAATCTAGTTTTATTGTGTTTTGAGGGGTAATATTTGTGATAATGATATTTTTTCATCATATCAACATGTATTTTATTCATTTCCAAAGTTTCAAGCACTATCGCATAAGTGTCGTCATTGTCGTAGCAAAGTGTATCTTTAGTGTCGCACTTGGAGTGACTTGTTTCAATGTTGTCAAATTGAGTAAAGTATGTTTTTCATGTGTTATGAGTGTCTTTTGTTTTGTTTTCAATTGATTGAAGTGTATGGTCATGCTTAAGTATTGTTCTTGTTCAACTTCATCTCACTAATCCCACACTTAATGAAAACTGGGAAAACTCCCCAACCGATCCTCGCAGCCTCATTTAGCCAACCTGCACTATGCATTGCATAATCACAGTCTTCAAGCAGTAGCCTTGCCTCTTGGCATTATGCAATGCGTATTTTTAGCCTCCCAGAACTGCGAAATTCTCAATATTAGTGCTCAAGCCCAACCCCTGAGCTCCATAACTACTCAATCCTTACCTTCATCTATCCTTCTCTAGGCACTACACAATGTCAAGCATCAAGATTCATCCTTGATCTCTTGAATTGCACAATAAATTTGCCTCTCTCCAAACATAACCGCATTTGGAAACTTCAAGCCTCAATCTTGATACCTTAAACCCCTCAACTATGCACTATCTAAGCATGTTCTCATTCTCTTGTCTGAACTATTCATTGGGAAACTTCAAGCCTCAAGCTTAACTTCTTCAGTTCCTCAACTACGAATTCACTCATCCCAGACCTTCAGAACTGCGCACTGCATACTCTCAAGCCTCAAGCCTCCTACTTGAGTGCTTGAGCCCCTCAACTGAGCATTCCCTCTGTCAAAGCCTCTAAAACTGCAAATTGCATAATATCAAGGCTCAAGCCTCTAGCCTGAGTCCTCAAGTCCCTCAACTGCAGAATATTTTGACTCTATCCATGTTGAATTGTGCATTGCGCAGTATCAAGCTTCAGTCACGGACCTTGGCCTCTGGATTTGCGCAATCCCTAAATTAGCCACTCAACCAGTCACTGGTTCCAACCCTAACAATTGATTTCATGAAGCATCTTAGGCTAGGGGTTTATCGGATTGATGTCATCTTTTCCTGGGTGGATTGAAATAGTAGGTATTCTATTATGTCATGACAAGATGATGATAAAGGAGATGCAGAAGGAGACAATGCTAGAAGACACCTAAGGAGCTGAGGAGATAAGATGATCATCAGGCAAGAAGACGAAGGAAAACTGGATTATAACATAAGATGGAAGATCAAGACCACATTGAAGACTCCTTATCTTCAAGTCATAAGGAGGAGGAAGAAGAATAACATGCACCATCTTTTCAAGAAGACATAAAGAAAGAAACAAAAAAAAGTGACATAACATTGCCATGTCATCATGCATTCCATGTCATCAATGTCATGTCATGTCATGAGACATCCTGTGTGACATCATTCGTGGATTATGTAATTCTATAGTGGAAACTGTGATGTAAAGTGGAAGTACAAGAGTCATCAATGTAATGTGAAGAGTCATGTGGGAAGTAGAAAAGCCATGAGAAGTCAAACAGTCATGAGGATAGTCCAAGAGTCATAAGGGAGGTAAAGGATCACCCCATTTGTTATATATAAACCCTCATTTTTCATGTAAAGTACGTTTCACCTTGGCGTCTCCCATAAAGCGTTAAAGAGACAAATCCAGTACTTTTGGGGAGAAAGTTGTGGCTCCAATGCTCCACTGTTAGAGCTAGTGATGTTCGTTATGTACATGTATCTTGGGACTTTTACTTAATACTTGAAGCCTAATGGCCATCATGTTTTCATGCATGGATTTTGAATATTTGTAAGATTTTTCTATAAATGCTTACGATTCATGTTTCCTTTCACATGTACTAAAGCAGTTGAACTATTTAGGTTATTTTAGTGCTTATCATATTGTGAATGTGTTGTAATGGTTGTAAAAATTGTCGCATTTATGTCCACTATTCTGCTTGATGTTAGGTGATTCTTTCTTGCCTGTGTCTGCCTCTACTAGTATGGTACTATTACCTCTCTCTTAGAGGCTAACCTTTATTCCCTCTGCATTAAAAGAACCTTGATACACCTGCAACCGAACATTCACTGAGCACACTTACTTCCTTTTCACAAAGTCACATACATGCTTCTCTCTCTTGCTAACAGCTAAAGCCAAGGAAAATCGATAAGAATATATGGCAACCATGTTGATACTCTTAATGGGGCTCTTATTCCAAATGGTGTGAGGTCTAATTGGGATTTCACATCGGGGATACCCGCTTGGATGATAGTTTTCCAACACCGTCAATAGGACAATTTAGCCTCAACACATCTCATGGCTACTTTGGCAACACGGGTGATGGATTTCAGGTCGTAACTACCATCAAATCTCTCTTTTATAATTTAGAAATGTTCTCCACAATTTTCATCTATTTCGACTAAATGACTTATGAAATACTTTCTGTACCAATAATATCAAAGTTATTTAAGAAATATTTTCACCACAAATGATGAAACTTGTCACCCTTGGCATATATTTTACCATCCTTGTACTATTCTACGAACATTTAAGGTAGAGAATATTTTCCTCAAGACTTATAAATCATCTTAATGAAGCTTCTAGTAGAATGTAAGATTTGTCATTTTATTCATAAAAAATAATATATTGTGTTGGAAGTTATTATAAATAATCTTATCATATTATACAGGGAAAATAGATTTAAATATAAATAATACTAGCACAACACATTAATAAATGTGGTTGATATAAGTCGAAGGCTTATATTAATCACATGCACATCCACATTAGTAAATGTGGTTGCTATTTAAATAATCATTCATTAAATAATCAATTTATTAATCAATTAATAAATAATAATAATAAATAACTAATTATAATTATAATATATCAATATTTATTAATATAAATATTGTTAATTAATAATAATAATAATAATTAACTACTACTTATTATTATTATTATTATTATTATTATTATAAAATATTGTTTTATAAATATTTTTTAATATAATATTTACAAATATTTTTTTTAAATATAAATATTTATAAATATAGCCTTTTTTTGTCATTCAAAAAGCTTTCATTAGATAAAACAATGCAACAAAATATGTCACAACGGTCCCCTTTCCCTCAGTCTGACCAGACTTGTTGAGATTACGGACCGAAGGATACCATAGATGACTCTTTACATTCTTTATTTATTATAGGCATTGTAGCCATAACATACTAGGAAAAATTAAAAAGACACCATAACTGGCAACATCATATCAAGGAGGGGGTGGGGAGGGAGTATAAAGGGAGATGAAAAATAACCAACACGATCATGCATATGAAAATTAATGTGTCCCACCTGTGCTTCCAAATTGTGAAAGTGGTCATTTATGTGATGGTGGTCACGGCAGAGGCTATCCACTTGTTCCAAAATTTCATTCTGACTATATTTAATATCATTTATGTAATCCACTATCTCATTATGATCTTCATATCTATGGTCCCTGAGAATTACCATATTGATTTGATTTTTTCAGAGTTTCTCTACTATGGACTCCATGGTTACTGGAGCCATAATATGATCTGGAGAGAGAGCCACTTTTCCCTCGGGTTGGAGGCTGGCCAAGTTCTCGGAGGATGATCTGTGGCTTAACGTGGGATGCCCCACATTTTTTTCTCACCCCCCCCCCTCCACCGCAAGGCATTAGATGCTTTGTCTGAACTGGCGAGTAGATGGCAAGAACGCTCACACAAGAAGCTACCGAGAACTTGCAAGGAGGGGGATATATAGGAGGACTAAGAGACAAATAACTAGAATTGAGACACATTGGAACCCAAATAATGTGGGCTCTGAACTAGTATGGGAAAACTTCCGTTGATGCCGAAGAACTACCCAAGGAAAATGAATCACACTTACCCACTAATTCTTTGAGACAAATGAAAATTCCCCAGGTGGTTGGAGAGACTATCTCGATGAGAACTAACCTAAATGGACACCAATGAAAATAGTAACACTAACTAGAAAACCAAAATACAACAACCCATGTTGGGTGTGGTATATGTTTAACTAATGGACCAACATTTAATGTCAATTTGGGGTCCATGGACTTTGAGACGCAGCACTAGAAATGTCAGAGAAAGAATCTAGCAACCTACAAAACAAAACCCTATCTTGTCTAGAAACTTCTCACACCTTTGGATTACTGCACTAGTTAATTATCCTATTCCAATCTTGCACTCAAAAGAAATCTTCATAAACCATAAACACCAATCTTCAAAATTGTCAGAAAACCCTAGTTATTAGCAATATAATAAAGACACTCCTTACTCTATACAATAACAATCTTCCAAATTCTTTGAAAACAATGCATAAATTCCTATACTAGGTTTAGTAACTTTATTAAAAGAAAAACAAATAACTTGATCAATATGGACACTAGCTACTTCACTCATTAACTTATCAAGCAAAATGAGACAATCAAAAATCTCGAAAGAACACAAGTCTGAATCCATCTAGTTCAAAAGACTACTTAAAATCAATCAAACAAATCTCCAATCATTCCTTCACTCAATAAATCTTCACTTCCCAATAAACCTTGTTCCTGTACTCAACACACTTTGTATTGTGGTATACTTTACCTCACTTCTATTATCTATATGATGAAAATATCATTGTTCTAATGTGCTTCAAATCATTCATGAAACATGAAAGTAAAAATAACCTTGTTGAATCCCAAACCAAGAAAATAAATCATTCAAGCCCTTTTGAATGAATCCTAAAGAAAGTATATGAAAAAAATTGGCAAGTCTTAATAGTCAATCGAATATGGTGCTATGAAGGTAACTACTACAAATTTCAAGGCTTCTCACAAATGCACTCAAGGCATCAGAAATGATGTATCCTAACTTAGGCACAAACCAAATGATTTAAGTGAAAAAATGCTCTGTATCATTCTATTGTGCATTCATAATGAGAAAATAGAGTAACCATAACCAAGTCTCAGTGCACAACACGTTCTATAATGAATATTTATGGTTTTGAAATAAAAAAGAATCATCAACCTATTCAGGATATCCAACAGAAAAAGAGTACGTAGGAGACTTTGTTCCTACACTTCACTATTGTGTTTTGACACTCCACTATTACATTCCTGCACTGAGAATCCTCAAATTCAGGTCTTCATGGTTAAAATTATTTCAAAGCATGAATATATTTCAAATAAGGCCATAAAAATCTTGTTTTATTTATCACCAACAATGGTGAGGTTTTGAAGGGCCAGCCTTACCAAAGACCAATTAAATCTCAAGGTTCATCATAGATTCATGGTAATAAGTTAATAAAAACACACAGTATCGTGAAAGAAACTCACTCCAATATCCAAAATAGTTATGAATAGATTTAATCTATAATTTTCCTCCATGGAAAGCTCAGATGATCGAGTAGTCCCCATATACTTTCATTTTGGTGCATGATCTCTATGGAGTGCAAGACCTGCACTAACAACATTAATGAAGAACAATCCTAAGAAATGCATATAACGAAGGTATAAAATGCAAACCAAATGTAAATCTTCACTATTGCATTAAAATAATGTATAACTGTAAGATAAAGGTTCATAAAATGGTAAAACAAGGGAATAAGCGAGGCACCATATGGGAAAAAAGATGCATTAGATACAACAATTATGGGGCCTAAAAACCCTGAAACAAATAAACAAGAATGGCAACTTCTAGCAAGAAACCAATGGTGAGGCACCCAGAAGAAACCAAAAACCTATGACCTCCAAATGAAACTAAAAGCAAGGTAACAGATGAAAGCTATGGGCACTGTTACCTTTTCCTGCACGACATAAGAGAGCTCTAGGGGCCTCCTACTCTAGATCGTATGTCGATGATGGAGTGTCCATATAGAGGCATGGAGTCGACCCAAAACACCATCCAAAAAGGTTATAGGATCCCAATTTCATGACTAAAGGTCAAATTCAAGCCAAATGAAAAAAAGGCAGATCAGGCTTCAAATTCACATCCCATCCAAGCCCATGACCCTAACGAGGCTCCATGGACCTCGTCTCTCAAACTGCAATACTCTACACTACCCAAATTCATCTCCCATAATTATGAACTCGAGCAGAACGCTTGGTTGCCATTGAATATAACTGAAGCATTAGCTATAAGGATCATCATTTGAGTAGAGTAGATGTACGTAGGGTGCATAACTGCGAGCTTAATGACCACATGGAGGAGGGGGGAGCTCTTCATATTCAACAAGGGTTTCGCAAGAGGGAAATTCACACAATGAGGACCATTGCTTCTTAAGGAGGGAGGAATGATCCAAATGGAAAATGGTATCAACCCATGGTATGCATCCCCCCATGTTATTCATCCACCCATGGAATTTACCCATGGTATTGTAAGTGGCATCCACCCATGGTATTGTAAGTGACATCCACCCATGGTATTCATTCACCCATGGTATTTTCCCATGGTATTGTGACATCGACCCATGGTATCCATTCACCCATGGAATTGACCCATGGTATTGTAACTGAAAAATACTATAACTAGCAAGCCGCATTTTGTAAAGGACAGTTTGTCCGCCACAATGTACATAGAAATATTCTTTGTGGTTTTGTTTATTGAGAATTCTCCTCTTTTTCTTCTATAATTTCAATTTTTTAGATCTTGGGGGCCTCTCCCCCAAAATCCATTTCAATATTTTAGATCTTGGGGGCCTACCCCCAAGATCTAAATCATATAAACTCTAAGATAAATATTATAAACCCTAAAAAAACCATGGTTGACCATTGGTGATTTTCATATTGAGACAGTATTTATCATAATGCGACGTTGGACCATGGTTGACCATGATTGATTCTTATATTGAGATAATATTTTTCACAATGTGACATTGGACCATGGTTTACCATGGCCAATTTTCATATTGAGACAATCTTTGTCACAATATGATGTTGGACCATGGATGACCATAGTTGTCACAATGTGACATTGGACCATGAGACAATGTTTGTCACAACGTGGCCATGGTTATTGATGATCATTAGCCATGATTGACCATGGTTGATTTTCATACTGAGACAATTTTGTCACAATGCAACATTGGAGCATGGTTGACGATGGATGACCATGGTTGTCATAATGTGACGCTGGACCAAGAGACAATCATTGTCACGGTGTGACCATGGTTATTGATGATCATTGGCCAAAATTGACCATGGTTGATTTTCATATTGAGACAATCTTTGTTGTAGTGCAACATTGGACCATGGTTGGTGATCGTTGACCATGGTTGTGATTTCCATATTGAGACAATCTTTGTCACAATGTGATATTGGACCATGATTAATTTTCATATTGAAACAACCTTTGTCATAGTGTGACATTTGACGAGCTTGATTTCCATATTGAGACAATCTTTGTCACAACGCGACATTGGACTATGGTTGACATGGAATGACCATGGTTGACGATGGTTGTGCTAGGGATTGATATTATAAAGCCAAGGAAATAATATTAAACTCAAGGGTTTAATATTATAAATCCAAGGTATATAAACCATAAGATAAATATTATAAACCCTAAAATAAAAATGGATGACCATCATTTACCATGGTTGATTTTCATATTGGCACAATCTTTGCGACAATGCAATGTTGGATCATGTTTGACCGTGATTGCTTTTTATATTGAGACAATCTTTGACACAATGAGACATTGGACCATGGTTGACCATGGTTGATTTTAATATTGAGAGAATATTTTTCACAATGTGACAATGGACCATGGTTCACGATGGTTGTCATAATGTGACGTTGGACCAAGGGATAATCTTTGTCACAATGTGACCATGATTATTGAGCATGGTTGAGCATGATTGACCATGGTTGATCATGGTTTATTTCCATTTTGAGACAATCTTTATCACAATGTGACATTGAAGCATGGTTGACCATGGTTGAGCATGATTGACCATGGTTGGTTTTCATATTGAGAAAATATTTCTCACAATGTGACATTAAACCATAGTTGAGCATGATTGACCATGGTTGATCATGATTGATTCACATATTGAAACAATCTTTGTCAAAATGCTACATTTGACCATGATTGATCATGATTGAACATGGTTGACCATGGTTGATTTTCATATTGAGACAATATTTGTGACAATGTGACATTGGAACATGGTTGACTATGATTGACCATGGTTGATGATGGTTGAACATGGTTTATTTTGTTGAGAAAATCTTTGTCACAATGTGACATTGGAACATGATTAACCATGGTTGACCAAGATTATAAACACAAGGTATTTATCTTAAACCTTAGTATTAATATTATAAACCCTATGAATAATATTATACCCTAGGAATATGAACCCTTAGATTAATAAACCTAAGGGATTGATCTTATAAACCCAAAGTAATAATAAACTTAAGAAACTAATACTGAAAACCTAAGGGATTACAAAACAAAGAAGATAATATTAAAGCAAAAAAATTAATATTAAGTATATAAAGCTTAAAATAAATATTCTAAACCCTAAAATAAACCTAGTAACTATTATTGACATTATTTATTTTTATATAACCATCTTTAAAAAGACATTTTATAGTTTTTAAATAATATTAAATTAAACATTAAAATTGTTTATTTTAATCATATTTGTCTAATATAATAAAAATTATTTATAACTTGTTGATGACTTTTTCGCACAAAAAAAAAGCCTTAAAACCACATTGATATCCTCTACGAGTAATCAATAACCCTTTTAAATTGACAAGAAAAATTAAAAATTACGTACATTATATTTATCTTAATTTATTGAAAGAATATTTTTTAAATCACAAAATTCTCAAATTTTTAATTTAATATATTTTAAAAATATTATATAAGTTAATTTGTATATTTGGTTTGCAACACTTTATAACCATCGTCACATTTCCTTTCTAACAAAACAAAAGATTTTTTAAGATTTTTTTGTTCAAATTTTTACCATTAAGATCTAACCATAAGTTACCGTATAAAGATTTACATGTGAAAACAATGTATATTTTTCAGTTTTTTTTTTTTCAACGCACAAAGGAGTACCAACTTGAATATAATTATTCTGCATAGCAATAGAGTTCTTTACAAAGA
>APFE030141089.1:13593-24285 GCA_000404065.3 Pinus taeda | reverse complement strand
TTTAATATCTAAGAGTAAACAACAATTTCATACGTGAGAAAGAAACACATCTACTATCAAATTAATGTATGAGAAAAGGAATAATTTTTACCTTCCATTATAAATTGATAAATTATCTCTTAAGAAGAGTTTTAATGAAGATATGAGTAACTGGTTTATTGTTACACAATATTGTAGTCATACATGTTCGTTTTAGCATAACACTTAGATATAATAATAATGGTGTATTTTAATAGGTTTAATTTTAGCATGAAACATACGAATGGTGTGTCATTAAAGTAGGGTTGTTATCAAATTTGCTACTGATGGGATCACATTTTGATATTTATAGATTTGAAAAGATTTACCCAGAAATATAACTATAATGGTGTATTTTAATGTTTAATTTTAGCATTAAATATATGAATGGTGTGCATTAAAATAGGGTGGTTGTTATCAAAATTGTTATTAATTAGATGACTTTTTGATATTTATAAATTTGAAAAGATTTACCAAGAAATGTAATGATACTAATTTATCTTTTCTCTAAAAATAAAATATTTCTTCTAGCCTTTTCGTATTCTAAGATATAACTTTAGGTAAAAATAAATGATGTAACTGCATATTTATTTTGAAGTATCCGATGTGGTATTCCAGTGTTTATATGAGCATTCTCCTTGGAAGAGGATACCACATGCTGCATACATAATGTCTATCTTCGTTGTAGAGAGATGCATTGCCGCATACGTTTCCTTATTAGTCCCTGCCTTCAGCAGGACTATAGCAATCAATAGATAGTTGACTGGCAATTAATTGTGTCATTGACCGATTTTATTTTGGCTTTATTACTGTTTAACCAAGTTTTAGAGTCGCCATCGTTATTCATCTAAATTTTAACGAAAGTTTCCAGCTGAAAGTAAATAGACCTCTTATTGTTGTAGGGTTGGCAGGTTTGGTTCATCCCAATGTAAAATATTGTGACAATTTATATTTATCCAAAGTCCAGGAAAATGTTGTATGTAGTTTTTAATAAGTTGTATGTAGCATGTTCAAAGTTTTTTTTAGCCTGATACCAGATTCGCCATCGATGCGCATGTTACTTCACGACAATCCTACTGCTTCCTCCACGTGTAGTACATGTTAATGGACACTTGTAATACATGTTATTGGACATGTTATGTTTTATTGGATATATTACTTCTTGACGGTTGGATAAGTTACTTCTAGACGATCTTTCCCGTGTAGCTATTTTTTTGTATTATTTTTTATGTATTAGTGAGATGGGCAGGCTAAGATACCTACATGTAAAGGAGTCAGAAGCAGGTATAGGGGACAAAAACAAAGAATGCTATTCCTAATAAACAAAGAACGATATTCCTGAGGTTCATGAACGTCGCAAGTCCAGGTCCAGGTCCAGGTGCGTTTCAAAAACTTGTTTTTTGCATTTCAGTGGTTCCTTGCTTTCTGCATTTCAACGGTTCCTTTTCTGTGTACAAATGATGGGCCAGTTTTTTGCTATTTTGATTAGGATTCCAGCTAAGCTTTTGTCTAAGTACTTATACATACACGCACTCGTGTGGAAATTGTTGGACCATCAATGGTAACTTCAAGTGATTATTAAAATTGCCTGTGCTATTGCCTATGCCTATGGTAGATACTGCCTTTGCCCATGTCGCTAGTGCTTTTTCTTCTATTTATAGTTCTTATACAACAGATGTTGCCTAAGCTGCCTATGTTGCCACCTTTGATGAGTAAGCATGTTAAATTGTTCCATGTCTTTATATCTTGTAGTAATAAATGATGTATATAATGGCATAATGCAAATATGAAAAACTCATTCACTAAAATATCTAAACTCCTCTTTTAGCTTCGATGTTCTCTTGCGATTGACTAGACAATGTCAATAGAGGATTGACTAGACAATGTCAACAGAGGAATCCATCTGCAAGATGTAAAGTTGGTAAGTGAGAATTCTCAGCACAACTTCTTCGGTTTTTCTAGGGTGTGACAACCTGAAATTGAGCAAAAATGCAATGCCTCTAGTGAAGAGTTCTCAAATTTTGACCAGAGTATAGGCATAGGGAAAATGGGAATCCAACTAACTGATAAAGCAAAGTCTCAAGCACTGTCAATTACTTCTCCTGGTGAAAAGAATATCGAGCTATGTTCTATTTTTCCTTTAAGGCTCATGTCTCGAACTTGGAATTTATCAGTTTCTTTATCTATTTTTTTTCCTCCACGAAGACCTAAGAAATTTTTGAATTGTCTAGTTTGGCCGGCCTCTATAGTAGAATATAACTTTTTATTTTCATTTTGAAAGTGGCTGCCATGGCTTTGGCGGACCTCCCATGCTGCTTATGAAAATTTAGATCATCATTATCTATGAATTTACTATTATGCTCATAGTGAATTTCATATTTTTAATACAAATAAATGTTGACGTATAAATTTGTATTCACCTGTCAAATACCTTTATTTACTTAACTTTCAAATACTTTTCGGGAAACATCCAAGAACAGGTCAAATTCCAGGCGTTTTAGGAGAATGATTTAAGCAATCTAAAATGTAAGACCATAACTATACTCTATCAGATTGACTTTAAGGGATATTAATTAACGATGGAGTCTCGTTAACACAGGTTTGGATTTTTTTTTAACAGCAATTTGGTTACTACAATTTTAAAGTAAGGCTATGTTTTTGCCATAGTCTACCTGTTAGACGGTTTAGAGCTTTTCCATTAGAAGGGTTGAAGAAAATTTGTATTAAGTATCTGGTTGTTCTATCTGTATGTTTGTGTGCAATACAAATTACATAAGAAGTCATTTGTTCCTTTTTTGTAATATTCCAACACTGTATTTGAAGCAAGCGTGTAGAGGAAGACGTCGATCGAAAAAGTCGCATTTCATAAATTGTGTAGAGGCGTCAGTGGTGCAGGGACAACTAAAAAATTGTTAGTGCATGGGCACTTGCAAAATTTTATTTGATTGTTGTTCATTTGATTTGATTTGATTTCAAAATATTTGCTAAATTGACGATGGCTAAATTCTATAATATTTCAACCATATTATCGTTGGGTGTTGAGTTAGTCTAATAATTTAACTAGACAAATTCAAAAGTAAGCACATTTAGAAGGGGCACCACATAGATGGAGCCGGGGTTACTAAGCCTCACTAATAGCACTTAGCCAAGATTCACAACTACCAGCGGCCAATCTAGTCCGGTCCCTGATATCAAACGTGAGGCAGAAAACCAGCTTACCGAATTAAGAACAAAATCCTGCTTACCCTTTTAAGGTTATTGTCCATAACCTTGCTGCCATCGCCTTCCTCGAGACTTAGGTTTTCATCTTAGATTCAGGTTGGTTTTATTGCTTCTCTCCGCCTTGCTTTGCCTTGGCCTTCTTCCTGAAATAGAATATTTTTAAGTAATGTACAGGGAATCGGGCTGCTAGCTCAGTCGTTGTTTCTCTCGCATCAAGTTGGGTTTGGGTTTCCTACCCTTTCAAGTAGGTTCAAATACATAATTTGTGTGTCATTCGCTAGCAATTCAAGAGCTAGAAGTAGTAGTTGCAGGTCTACCAGTAGAGACATATTACTTCTTTCAGTAGCCCTTATTTCCATACCAATATGTATGAGTTAGTATGGAAGAAGAAAGCACAAGGGTAGCGCTATTCGTGGGTCTCTTGCTGGTCACTTTGCCTACCCTAGCCTAGCAAGAAGGATGAAGGAAGAGTCGCCAATATGGGAATATCTCCTTGCGTGGGTCTATATAAAGGAAAATGATTCCTCACTGTAGAACAAGGGCAAAGTTTTGGCTTTGTTGGGTAGAGAATGCTACGGTAGTGTTGGAATTTTATGGTGATTTCAAACACAAAAGACCAGAGAACAACGCTCTGATACAATGATGGAATTTTCTGCTAAATTCCTTAACAAATAGACAACACAAAAATGCTTTGTTTTTACACAGAAAACTGATAATTTCGTTTTCTGGACTTGGTGTTGCAGCAACAGGATTCGGCGTTGCAGCAACGCTGATCGTGGTGTTGCAGCAACGCGAGTTTTGATGTCAAGTCACTCGGTGTAACAGCAACACATTTTTGATGCTAAGTCACTTTAAGACAATTGACGCTTGGTGTAACAGCAACTAAATCAAGTTGGCATCAAATCACTAATAGACTTACAGAGTGAAATCAAATTGTTTTTGACACTTGGTGTAACAGCAACTGAAAATCAGCAAAACAGTAAACTTGTATTCATAAACAGTAAACAAAAATGATACAGTAAACTTAGTTGTTAGAAGAGGAACACTTCAGTTCCAGAAATCGATTTTCTTTATCTCAGAAAATCGCAGGTTCAGCACTGCTGTACATTTACAGAAGAGACACACTCTTGTTCTTCTAACCTTCACTCTTTTCTCTTAGAGTACAAAAACAGAACTGTTGTTCAGAAATCTCTTACACTCACACAGAAAACAGAACTGTTGTTCTTTTTCTGCTTACACCTTCTTGCACTTAAAAACAGAACTACTGTGCGTTACATTTATAGGAAAATAAAAATCTGATTAAACAATAAACTAAATAAAATATCTGCTGATATTTATCTTTGTATTTATTGCAGAAGGCAGTGACGCCTTTTCAGCAAAAATAAGACAGCTGTCTGCAGGGGATTTAATTTCTGAATTTAATGCTCAAAAATATCAGAAGACTTTGCGGCACCGAACAATCTGAAATAACTGCTGTAGATCAAATCTTTGTTCAGCATTTATGTGATGCAGTTGGAATTAAATTCCAACACTCCCCCTTAAATTTCAACTGCTGCATACCCAGGCATTTCCTGAAATGATCAAAACCTTTCTTTGGCAACGGTTTTGTCAAGATGTCAGCTAGCTGATCCTCTGTTCTGCAGTGCTGCAAAACAATTTCTCCATTGTTAACCAATTCACGTATGAAGTGAAATTTGGTATCTATGTGCTTTGTTATTTTATTAAAAACAAAGTTTTTAGACAAAGCTATTGCTGAGCTATTCTCACAGTAAATGGTTGTGCCATTTTCCTGCTCATGACACAAATCTCTGAGAACTCTTCTCAGCCACACTGCTTGGCATGTTGTTGCTGTTGCTGCCACATACTCAGCCTCTGCTGTTGACAAAGCCACAACTGGTTGCTTCTTGGAAGCCCATGAGATGGCTCCCAATCCCATATGAAACACATATCCTGATGTTCTTTTCCTATCATCAACACTTCTAGCCCAATCACTATCCGTGTAACCTGTCAACATGAAACTTTCAGAAGAGGAGTATAAAATACCAAACCCCTTCGTTCCGTTCACATACCTTAGAATCCTCTTGGCTGCCTGCCAATGAGTCTCTTTCGGTCTTTCCATAAATCTAGAGATTAAACTCACAGCGTGCATAATGTCTGGCCTAGTTGCATTCAAGTACATAAGGCTGCCAACTATGCTCTTGTACAATTTTGGATCAAAATCCTTGCTGCTGTCTTCTTTGGTCAATTTCAGCCCCATTACAGTTGGAGTCACAGCTGCCTTGCTGTTCTGCATGTTAAATCTCTTCAGCACTACTTCTACATATTTATCTTGAGAAATGAGAACACCATTTTCACTTTGGTCTACTTCAATTCCAAGAAAATATCTTAAGAAACCCAAGTCAGTCATTTCAAATTCACTTTTCATGACTTCTTTAAAATCAGCAATGAGAGAAGCATCATTGCTAGTAAAAATCAGATCATCTACATATAAAACAACAATAATAATCTTACCGTCATTATCCTTTATGTAGAGTATGGGTTCACCGTCACACTTATCAAATCCATTCTCAATCAGATAAGCATCTATTCTACTGTACCATGCTCTTGGAGCTTGCTTCAGCCCATAAAGAGCCTTCTTCAGTTTGCAAACTTTATGCTCTTGGCCATCAACTTCATAACCGGGAGGTTGTTCAACATAAACCTCTTCTTTTAACACTCCATTCAGGAATGCAGATTTAACATCCATCTGATAAATCTTCCATTTGTGTTGTGCTGCAATAGACAACACTGTTCTGATTGTTTCCATCCTTGATACAGGGGCAAAGGTTTCATCATAGTCTCTGCCTTGTTGTTGCTTGTAGCCATTCACAACAAGTCTTGCTTTGTGCTTGTCAATCTTGCTTTCAACATTGCTTTTGGTCTTATAGACCCACTTAACTCCAATGGAATCTTTGCCTTCAGGGAGGTCCACTAACTCCCATGTTTTACTCTTTTCAATTGCACCGATTTCTTCATTCATTGCTTCAATCCATTTATCTTCATTTACAACATCTTCAAAATGAACTGGGTCATCAACATGACAATATAAAGCAAATAATGAATTCAGACCGGTATTGGTACTTACCTCTCCTTGTTCATAAATCTCATTCAAATTTCTGAATCTTGGTCTTCTTGGTGTGCTTGGAATTCCATCCGAACTTGAGGGTATTTCTGATCCCTGTGGTGTGCTTAAAGAAGCACTTCCTTGATTTCTTAAGGCTGTTCGAATTCCAGCTTGTGGTGTGGTTTGTTGAATTTGCTGTGGTGGAGGAAGAACCACCAAGGAAGGATTATTTACTGCTGTCCCTTCATGTTCTTCTTCATGAGACACAATTGTCTTCACATTCACTGTTCTTTCTAAGCTTCCATCCCAAGCTTCATATTCAATGAATTGCACAACCCTGCTTACAATCAACTTCTAAATGGATGGATTGTAGAGTTTGTATGCTTTTGACTCATCACAATAGCCAACAAACACACACTTCTCCCCCTTACTATCAAGCTTTCTCCTTAGCTGATCCGGTACATGTGCATAAGCCACACAACCGAATACTCTCATGTGAGTGACAGTTTGCTTTTTGACCACTCCATGCTTCTTCTGGTATTCTGTTCATGACAGCTTTAGTTGGGCATCTATTCAAGATATAAACTGCGCAAGTGACAGCTTCTGCCCAATATCATGAGGCAAGTGTTTTGCCTTCAGCATACTTCTAACCATGTCAAGAATGGTTCTATTCTTTCTTTCGGCAACACCGTTTTGCTGAGGTGTATACCTTGCTGTGAACTGCTTTTGTATGCCATTCTCTCTGCAAAAACGCAGAAATTTTTGGGAGATATATTCTCCTCCTCTATCTGTTCTGAGCACTTTGATGTAGTGCCCACACTGTTTCTCAACAAGAGTTTTGAAGTGGCGAAATTTCTCAAACACTTCACTCTTCTGTTTCAGCATCTACACCCATGTCTTTCTGGTGTAATCATCAATGAAAGTTAAAACATATCTGTTTCCGCCAAGTGATGGTACTTGCATTGGTCCACACACATCAGAGTGGACAATTTCCAAGGGTGCTTTTGGCCTTATACACTTTCCTGCTGGAAAGCTTTCTTTGTGTTGCTTGCCCAATATGCAGGCTTCACAAAGGCTGTCCAGTTTCTCAATCAATGGCAATCCCTTTACCATTCCTTTTCTATGCAACAAATTCAGGCCTCTGAAATTGAGATGTCCAAATCTCAAGTGCCACAACCAAGTCTCATCTTTCACTTGTTCCTGAAAGACTTCTTGTGTTACAGCCACAATAGTTCTTCCTTCCTTCAAATCTACCCTGAGTTTGAGAGGAAACATTCTATTACTGGTCATCTGCACCTGTGCAATGCTCTTCTTACTTGGAGGTATATCTGTGATTGTACACATATCATCTTTGAAGAACACGTTGTAACCTTTATCAATGAGCTGCCTAATGCTCAAAAGATTACATTTCAACCCAGGTACATAGTATACCTCTGGCACAATCATCTTTTCTCCATTTCTTGCTCGGATACTGACGCTGCCTTTACCCTTGACAGATATCTTACTATCAGTTCCTGTTGTTACCTCATATTTCACTTCTTCATCCAGATTGGCAAACATTGCAATATTGCTAGTCATGTGATTACTACAACCTGAGTCTAAGAACCAAACATCTTCTTGTTTGTCTTGTGCAATGTTACAAGTTAACAGCACATTCTTTGAGTTCTTATTTTCTTCATTTGCAAAATTAACATTCTGCCTACTATTCATGTCATTTTGTTTTTTCCTACATTCATTGGCATAGTGCCCATATTTCTTACAATAATGACATTGGACTTGGGATTTGTCATACCTTTGTCCATGAGCTTGCTGTTTGCTTGAACCTTCATCTTGGTTCTGATTGCAGCTTCTTCCGCTTGTGCTTGCAGGATAATATCTGTCTCTGTTTTGGCTTCTTCCACGACCTCTGTTATTTTCTCTGCCTCGACCTTTTCTTTGGCTGAAAGACATATGAGTCTTGAATGCTTGCTCAAAAGAGGAATATGTTCCTCTACTCAGTCTCTATTCATGAGACATAAGAGAAGCACTCAGTTCATCTACCGTGAACTGTGAAAGATCTTTTGTTTCTTCTATTGCTACCACAATAGATTCAAACCTTGAGGGTAAACTTCTCAAGATTTTTTCTACAATCCTTCTTTCTTCAAGAATCTCACCATGAGATCTTATCTGGGTTATTAACCCAATAACCTGAGTGAAGAATGAATCTATTGTATCAGATTCCTTCATGCTGAGTGTTTTAAAATCTCTCCTCAACATCTGCAACTTTGCAGTCTTCACCTTCTCCATGCCTTGATAGGCAGTTTTGAGAATATTCCATGCCTCCTTGGATTTTGTTGCTGCTGCAATCCGTGGAAAAACACTTTCTTGTACTGATTGAAAGAAAAAAAATAGGGCTTTGGCATTCTTCTTCCTGTCGCTCTTCAACTGGTCTCTCTCTGCTACTGCCAAAGCAGCCAACGTTGTTGCATCTGCAGGTTCAGCATAGCCAGTTTCAACTAGCTCCCATATTCCTTGAGAAGCAAACAATGCTTTCATTGTTATGGACCAATAACTGTGAGTTTTCCCATTAAACTGTGGCAGTTGGGAATTTGTCAAACCTATTCCAGCATCTGCCATCTTAAATCTGTATAGATAAAGAAGATATAATGTCTGTATAATAAAAAATAAAATAAAAAAAAACTTTCTCTGCTGGAAAAAAAATGATCAATAAGCTTCTTACAGCTCCTACAGTGAAAAACAAACTCTGTTCTTTTGACTCACTGAGTGCCTAGACTAGCTCTGATACCATGTTGGAAATTTCTGTTTATTTCAAACACAAAAGAAATTTCACAAAGAACAATGCTCTGTTATTTAATTCAGGATCTTAATCATAACAACAACAAAAAATCTGTTACAAAATAGTCTTCCTCTACTCAGAGGGATTACAACAGGAACACTTCAGTTTGAGAAACTAATTTCACTATCTCAGAAAAATTAGAGTTTCAGCACTGCTGTGCGTTGCAGAAAGGAAAGCTTCTCCTTTTTGATTCTGCTTACTGCTCTCTCTATTACATCTGTCATTGCATTTTCATATATATAATGAGCAACACAAAAATATCTTTGATACGTGTTGCTTGTGCCCATACTTCCGTAAAATAGAAAACAATAAAATTAAATATTTCACCTATATTTACCAACTGCCGTAAATATCATTAATTACACGGCTGAAAATATCCTATCTGAATTTAATGCATGGCTTATCACAACATTGCACCATCGCATTAGAGGAAAAGAAAAATATGTGACGTCGCTGCCATAATTGTTTGAAACATGCGATTTGCGATATGTGATCAGATCGCATCACGAAATCGCAATCGTAGACAATAGAAGGGACGCAAATGAAGGTTAACATGAAATTGTGCGATATGCGATCTGCGAGTTGATCGCATCGCAGGGAGCTCAATTGGAGGTTTTCTGGAAACAGTTTGCTGCGGTAGCTGTCGCTCCACAACAGTTTAAATTATCTTTCCAAAATTCAAGACGTTTGCTTCACTAAGCTGGTCGGAAGTACCATTCCGATCAGTCGCTTCTGTGGATTATCAGCAAACACAGATAAACGCGGTACTAACGTCACGCTGAAACTCTTCATGTCGGATTCTATTCCGACCACGAGTAGCTTCCGAAACGACAGTCCGACGTGACGAGAATAGCTAAGCAATGTATTTTCCGGGATTGGTAATCGATGGACGTGTCTGTTACATCACCTTCATCTTCACCGGGTCCTCACTACGTTATTATAGTGCCTGTTAACACCCAGGTTGTTCCCTTTGACTCTAAGGCAATACAACCGGGGTAACCACTAACCAATCTTTGGATTACAACTTCTAGCCAAGCTGTAATCAGAGAGGGCTCTCTCTTTATGATTTGTCACTATTCAAATGAAGCTTTTAGGCTAGTTATGGAGTGAATATTTGATTGTCTTTTGTGTTTGGTTGGGAGGATGATTTTGATATCTTTTAGAGTGTTCTCTGCAGGTAAAACTAATCCATTGGGCAATGGGATCTGTAGCTGTTGCTTTCTTGAGGTCCTAGATTAAGTGTTGCTAGGATTACAAGGCCTGTATGTATTTCATAAAACAAACTATAAATTTGTGAGGGTGAAGTGTAAACAACTAGCAAGGAGCATTTAATAATTCCTTACTAAGCTGGGTAGTGGGAGAGAAGTCTATTAATTAGGAGAAATTACTTGAATTCCTAAAACAAATAGATTACTGTGATGATATGGTGTGAAAAGTAGCACTTAAGAATTACTCTTTCATTACCATAACTGAAGAAAACATATGAAAATAGCTTAGATTGAGCTCAGGGTAA
>APFE030141086.1:251389-275830 GCA_000404065.3 Pinus taeda | reverse complement strand
GTATTGCATGTATGAGTCATATATAAAGGATAGAGACTCCCTGCGAGGAGCATCATGTCTTATTTTGTAATCGAGCTCTGCTCTATTGGAGGTTGCCCCCTCAAAGAGGAAAGTGAACATTACTCTATGAATAATAAAATCATTGCTATTCTGTGTTCTGGGTATCTTTTCTTCGCATATTCTGTGTTCTGGGTATCTTTTCTTCGCATATTTTGTATTTGGGTATCATTTGCAGATTAAGAGCTTAACAATTAGAATCAAAGAAATATGTTAAAAGAGATCCTCCAAAGAAAAGACAAGTCTCCTTTTCAAGTTGACTCAAAAAATGATTTTTTATGGACAAATGTCAAGTCGACCTCACCAGGTAGTCAAGTTGGCCTAAAAGGAGGGACAAAATACTATATACAGAGCAATATAACCTCACCATTAGATTGTCGAGTCGTAAAAAGGGTCTTTTTCACCTCTAATTGCCTCACATTAACTTGCCAATCCAGGAACGTTATGTTATTTAAAAGAGTGTCTCAGTTTGAGGCTATCATTTGTTAGAGTAATGCTAGTAGTATAGCGCTCAAAATACAAGAGTAAACGGATGCTTAAGACAAGATCTTCTTACAATAAAGCACTTTAAGGTTGAAATCATGCATTTGGGAAACTAAGCAATTTATCAGTCAAGGGTCCAGTAACAGTAACTCATCCCTCTGTAAACTGATGTAACTAAAGATAATCAAGGAATAGATCATCAATATGGGGACCAGACAACAAATGTCAATGCCCACTATAGTTTTAGATCGTTCTGCACACCAAAGCAATGATAACAAAAATAATCAAGAAATGGAACAAAAACTGGGAAATGGAATAACAACTAGGAAGTGGAACAACAATTAGAAAATGGAACAACAACTAATTCTTATAAGCAACAACACCTTAATCTTCAGAGATAAGTGCAGCAATCGTATCCTACAGAAATCGGGTAGCAATCTTTACTCTAAGAATAAATCGGACAACACATAGAAATAGAACGACAACTGATTAGCAATGAAATATAGAACAGTACTCAGAGTCAAATGTAAGTGCACAATAAACCAAGATAAATATCACACGTGGCACACCTTAATATTGAGAAAAGTAGTAATCTGATTTCGATACCACAAATATCAATCTTAGTTATAAATAATAGCGATTGTAATTCGTAATGGAACAACAATTTCAGTTGAACAAAAATCGCAATTAAATGTAAACCATAGATGAATACAACAATACCACCTTATGAATGTTACAACACGGTTACTTTGTAATTGAACGCCGATAACATTCCATAAACACCAGTAATATTATATTAATGATTAAAGGAACAACAATGCGTTACAGAGTTAGAGTGAACACTACCACATTCCTGTCACAGAGAATGAGATTGCTTAGTCGAACATAAATCAAATATAACAGAGTCGTGATGTAAAATTACAAAACATATCAGATTACCAGACAAAGCTGATAATGAAAACCACACACAAACAAAAGGTAATAGTACAGGAGCAAGTGTTCCACCAGGGCTGGGCTCTTAGCCTCCAGGGACACACTGCTTGAGATTATTCCAGGATCAAAGGTGAAACAACAACCAGGTTTATATTAAAGCATTAAAACAGAGTTACATCGGATCGCTTCTCAATGAGAGTCGATGATCAAAGTCTCAAATTCAGATAAAAGTGACATAGAAAAATGACAACAGATTGTCTCTTGAGCCAGTGGTGCTGCCCCTTTTTATAACAGCTAAGGCGAAGATATCAATGATGCAAAAATAGTTAAGGGAGAAATCCATCAGGACCAAAGGATCCTAAAGGATTCACCAAACTATTTATTCCTAGTTATCCATTTGTTTGCTTGCGACGAGTCGATATTTCCTTTTCCTTTCTCTCACTGATATGCTTTAATTTGGATCGCCTTGTTTGCATGTGGTTCCCTGCCAAAGGGATAATAGTTAACTTGGCCCTGTCTTTTTCTTTGGAATGGAAATCTTTCGTCTTTCCTTTTTCCTGCATAAGAAATGGCAATTATTAGTGTTTTTGTGTTGCATATAAATCCTACAGATTTTGTCATGATTTCTTATTACCTACCTAGTTCATGATGCAAAGGGGTTGTGAGTTTTAATGAAAAGATACCAAAATAATCAACAAAAACATACCTTCTTTAGTACTCCACACACCCCCTGCTTACCCTTTTTCATGCCCTCATGAAAACATTGTAGTTGACATGTAAGGTAGTGAGAGAGTAGGCTAGAGATGGGATCTCATGTGGTGGTCTACAACCATGATGCCTAACTAGGTGTTCAAAAGGATGGCTTGTCTGACCCTCGGGCATCTCATACAGGGCTTGGTATTCAGGTGCAGGGTGCTAAATAATCGGACTCTGGAACCTATATCCTAACCAAGATGGCCCTGCTCTCAAGATAAATTCACCATAGAGGTTCAAGCGATCGACGGCTAACTTAAAGTTCTCATAATTAAATGCTTCCCTGAGTTGGATATTTGGATTAGAGATTTGATATCGAAATTTAGCTGCATCAATGGCAAGGTTTTTAATAGTGAAAAATTATTCGATTCCCTGTCGATTTATTGCTGTATGAATGGGTCCTAATGCTTCAATCACACCTAGAGTCCCCATGAGGTTCTATGTTTCCTCCACAACTGCATTGAATTTCTAGGCTCAGCTCTTACCCATAATTCTAATATGTTTTCTTGTCTTTGGAAGGCGTTATAGGCTTTAAGCCATTTGATTTGATTAACTACAAATGAAATAAATGCCCGCAGTTGGATATCCCCAACAAAAGGGTCGAGGTTCTGCTCCATCTCTTGGTCTAACACAAGGTTATGTAGATAGAATTCACACAATAATCTTTGAACCTTTACCCCATAGTGCTTACAACAATTTATAAAATCATCAATGGTATTAATTTGTATAGGGGCTCCTACTGTGACAACCTTTATTTTCAATTGAAAATATCATTCCATTAAGAACAAGGCATAATTCTTAGCAGGGGCCCTACATGCTAGGACGTCAGTGTACAAAGAGCATAAGGTATCCATATGCTTGATAACTATATCTAACCTCTGTGTTACCCTTGTCACTTTTTCTTCTTCCTTTCACCATCCTTCAAAGACCTGGCTTTTGGATAGATTGAGCTTCCTTAGTTGTTGTTGTAATTCTTCATACTTTCATCGAGAAATTATTTGTTCTGTAAGTTTTTCTACTGCTTGCTGAGCATGCATCAAACCCTCTCGTAGGGTTATTGTCCTCATATCACTATCCCACATGGTAGTGGTGAGTGGAAGGTTCACATGAATCTTCTTATTGCATCATCTCGTGTTTATGATTTGCATTTCTTCAGAGGGTTGTGCCTTTGTCTACACTTCTTTGTCACAGGCCGATATATCATCTATTTGTACTTTGACATGGTAACAGTTGAATGCTATTCCATTTGGTTTTGAACAGCAGACTGCTCCTCAACAAGGTTTTGAATGGCAAACTACTCCTCAACAGGGTTTGGAACAACAGACTGCTCCTCAACAGAGTTTGGAATAGCAGACTACTCCTCAACAGGGTTTGGAACAACAGACTACTCCTCAATAGGGTTTTGAATAGCAGGGTGGACTTGAGTCCTCCGAACCTTTTTCTTGAGGGGTCTTGCCGGAGTGGTTGCATGTTTCACCCCCGAAGTCCTTTTTACCCTCTTCCTCATTTTCAAAGCCCTAATTTGTTGTCGAATTTGAGCTATCACATTCAGTAATGTTTTCTATTCTTTCCATAATCTTTTAATTTCTTCTATTTCCATAGAAGGAACAACTGTCCGTTTACTTGGGCTTGGACTATTATCTCAATCAATTCTTTGGTTTTCTTCTTGGGGTGCTCCTTCGTTGCTCTGTTCGGGTTGCTCATGAGTAAAAACCCTCGTTGGTTCTGTTATTTCCTAGGAGACTTCTTTTTCCACCCCTTCTTCTTCCTGAAATTCTTTTGGTGTAGTCTAGCTAGGAATCAATTGTTCCTCCTTTGTACCAATTTTCTCTCCTGTCATACTTTCGTCATGAACAGGCTGATTCTCTTTTTCTACTTCCTCATCATGTAATTCTTTGGGTGCATTTTTTTCCTGGGAAGAATGCTCTTTTGGTTCTTCTTCAACATGGAGGCTTGGCGGGCTGAGAGGTTGGGCATATTCACCCATATAGGCTAGAATTTTGGCCAATTTATCTTCCTACAATGGATTTTGCAAGGGGTTGTCTTCGCACTACTCTATTTCTTCCTCCTCCTGCCCAGGTAGCTCAGTCTCTTCCTCCATTTCTCCTTCTTCCAATCCTTTCCCATTTTCTTCTCCTTCCAATTGCGGGGGTTACTCATCCCCTCAATCGTCTATCTTTACTGGTTGGCTAGTATCCCCTTGGGAATTTTCCAGCCTCCCTCTAATCTGTGCCAATCTGACTGACTTCCTTCATTTCAATGGTCTATCTGGTGTACTGGTGGCATGCTTACGTTTTGGGGATGGCATAGTCAATGCCCCATCTATCATGGCAATTAGCTCTTCCTAGCTACTATGTTGCTGAGTGAGGCTATGGCTAACTATCAACTATGTCAGCCCATGGTGACTTACTACAAATTCTACATGCTGTGCCTTTGTCATGCTTCAGGCAATATCATGAAGTAATGAATTTAAAAATGTAGGTAAGTTTACAGAGCATTTCTATTTTAATACGGCTAAAAGTTTAAGGTGTCGTGGTCTTACCACGTCTTTCCTGCCTTCACAGGTGATGTAGCTCTAGATGATCTTCACCAATTATGCCCACGGATCTCCTAATGCTACTGGTAGAACTCCCTTTCCTCTGACTGTTAGGTTCTGGCCTTCATCCTGGAAGGTTTTTATGATCTTTTGTAGTCTCTCCTTCTTTAACATCCACATAGGTCCAGTGGCTGGTAGTCCCAAGACCTCTTCAATTATGTCATCGGTGACTGCTATGTGTCTCCCCCTTACTGTGGAGTGATCTTCTTGCAAGTTCTGCAAGAACTCTATTGCTACGATCTCATTGGATTCTTGTAAGCGATTGAGATAAACTATCCAACCTGCCATTGCTAAGATTTCCCGTGCAGCATTAGAGACTGTCAATACCTATGGTTCTCTCTGAATTGATCTTCCTCCCATGCTTTTGGTTTCACTGTAAAATCTCAGAGATGGAAATGGAACAACAGGCTGTTCAAACTATTAGAACACAAAGAAACTAACAAAACAGCAGGACTCGCTCAAATCCTGAGTCACTTACTAATTGCCGCAGAGCATACTACGGAAATGGCTTAGGAACAATGAGCCATGCAAATGGAAAAAAAAATATACCATTGAGCCTTGCTATTCCCAAGTAAACAATTTCCTGAGTAGTAGTCTGACACGTATACCAGCGAATGATGAGGTTACCTGCCTCCCCCTGCAATGTAATAAGTCATCCTCGGCCGTCAAATGAGGGAGTGGCATGTCGAACTGCCAGAATATAGAGTCATAAAGGAACATCATATGCCAAAATGCTATGTGTTACAAAGGAGCAAATTGCCAAAATCGAGGTGTATAGTTGGATTGCTTAACAAATAAGAGACTGTTGTGATATGATGCGAGGATGGGAGGATAGGACAACTGATATGCACACAGAGTGTAATGCGGTCATTATCAACTTTTCTATCATCATTGGTTATAATATATTTTCATGTGTTTAATGGTTCGGGGAAATAATATACATAATATTATGTGACATATTACAAAGGTATAAGAGATAGAAGGGTGTTGATGATTACTATTAGTGTATAAGGAATGTGACTTCAATACCATTAACAGAGCTCTACTGCCGACATGTGTCCATAACCTTGACATAGTTGTTTGTTTCACCCATGGAACCATGATCCTTTGTGTATGCCTAGGAAGTGTTGTGCGGTGTCAAAATGGAGGTCATTATGCTGGCTTGGTAACCAGTTAAATCATAATGCCATTCACCAGGAAGGAGTGAAAGTTGGGCAGGTCGGCTCGTGATGAGACCTCCTATTCCAAGGACTCTTTATTTTTTCATATGTGCCTCTTGGACCATATCCCTGGTTTGGTGGCCATAGTGGGAATGCCACTTCACTTTCTTCCTTATGATCATGGTAGGCTGGCTCTTGATGAGACCCCTATCCTGCACTTGACAACTCATATAAATAAGTCATATAAACATCATTTTTCTTTTTTCTTTCATAAAGTAATTTCCTATTTATACACAAAGGGTGGTTCAACACTCCTTAAGAGTAGGAATGGTGGAAGAAGTCTCAACATCTCAATAGAAAAATATATACCCTTTGTTCTTATTCCTTAATAATAATAAAAGAAGATTATGAGAATTTAAAAGGAACCAACATGATAAAGATAAACAATCATATCGGTATTAGTAGAATAATGACAGCGAAAATAATGGATAATTATGTCCTTTCCTCTTTCCTCTTACCAATTCAGAGCAATTTCTTGTAAAAAAATAGCGATTTTATATAATTTACTGATTTCAATATGCTGTCGTTTTGTATCCATTGCATAAGTGTATAGTTGTGTTCCAAAAGACTTGAAACAACAGGAACAACAGGCATCTTTAAATTGGAATAACGAGGAGAACAAGCATAAGTAAAAGGAATATGAGAATATTGTCATTCAAAAAGGAAGAGAAAAAGAATACATGTGTTGTTCATTTGAAAATGGAACAAAAAAAAAAAAATGCAAGTGTCGTTCGTCTGGAAAAGGAACAGCAACAACCGAAAGTGTTGTTCCTTTGGAAAAGGAACAATAGAAAATGCGAATGCCATTTGTTTGGAAAAGGAACAAAAAAAATCAAAAGTGTTGTTCTTTTGGAAAAGGAACAACAGAAAGCGCAAATGTCGTTCCTTTAAGGAACAACAAAAATCAAAAGTGTTGATCCTTTGGAGAAGGAACAACAGAAAACACAAATGTCGTTCCTTTAGAAAAGGAACAACAAAAATCAAAAGTGTTGTTCCTTTGGAAAAGGAACATTAGAAAATGAAAATGTCATTCCTTTGGAAAAGGAACAGTAAAAACCCAAAAGTGTCGTTACTTTGAAAGAGGAACAACAAAATGAAGGTGAGAAAGGAACGACGAAATGAACGACTGACCCAAAGGGTGTTGTTCCTTTGGAAAAGCAACAACAAAAGGAAAATGTTGTCCCTTTGGAAAAGGTATAGCAGAAACAACCAAAGTGCACACGAATGTTGTCTGTTCTGAAAAGAAATAGCAAAAACGACAGTGCCATTCCTCATGAAAAAGGAACAACATAAAAAAATGCAAGTGCTGTTCTTTTGAAAAAAAAGGAACAACAAAAATGATAGAATTGTTGTTTCTTTGAAAAGGAACAACAAAGTGCTAATACACAAATATGTATAGAAAATGATTTAACAAAACAAAGAAATTATGTACAAAGTATAAAAACGGGTGAATCACTTAGTGAATCACAGGTGAGGAAGATTTCTCTTCTTCTTCCAAAATTTGCATGTCAGAGTCTTTGCACAGTTACTGATAGAAGGATTCCAAAGTAAGTGGTTTACGATATAGTCAAACTCGGTGGCCGTTTCCCTTGAAGGTATATCCAGATTCGTCAATGGTGGTTAGAGTAAGGGTTCCATTATCATGTACCTTCTAGATTTCATATGGCCCCAACCAATGAGTCTGAAGTTTTCCGGGAAAATCCTGAAACCTAGAATCGTATAAAAGCACCCAGTCTCCTTCGTGGAAGACTTTATTTCTAATGAGAGCATCGTGCCATTTAGCTCGTTGTTGTTGGATTAATGCAATTTTTTGGAGGGTAGAGAGCCCGATTTCATCTAGCTCATTGATATGTTGTAATCTATTAGTCTGTGCCTCGTTTAGATTTAAGTCGACTTCTTGTGCTGTTCATAGTGTTTGGATTTCAAATTCTATGGGAAAAATGGGTTCCTTTCCAAACACGAATTGGCATGGTGAATAGCCAGTAGTGCTTCTCCATGTTGTTCTGTAAGCCCATAAGGCTTCTGGTAGTCTTGCAGCCCAATCACATCTATGTGACGGAATGGTTTTTGTTAAGATTGCTTATATTATTTTATTGCTGCTTTCTACTTGACCATTTGCCTGTGGGTGTTATAGAGAGGTAATTTTGTGCTGGATATGATAATTTTTTAGTGTTGCAGTAATCTTGTTACCAACAAACTGTGGTCCACTGTCTGTAATTTATCCCTTGGAAGCCCATAGCACACAAATATATGGAATAGGAACTGTATGACAGAATCCTCTGTAGCTCTCGGCAATGCCTCTGTTTCAACCCATTTGGTGACATATTCTGTTGCTACCAAAATATACATTTTATGGTTCAAGGATGGGTTAATTGGTCTAACGAAATTGAGGGCCCATTGCTTGAATGGTTCAATAACTAGCTGTGGATTCAGGGGCATTTTGTCAGACTAACCAGGGCATCCTGCTCTTTAGCAAATGTCACAGGCTTGAACGAACTTCTTTTCATCTTTAAAGATTATGGGCCAATAATACCCTGTTTGCAAGACCTTATGCCCAGTTTTGCGATTGGTGAAATGTCCGCAACATGGTCCATCATGACAGGATTTTAAAATATCAAAAATTTCATCCTCACGGATGTATCTCCTAATGTGCATATCTGCCCCTGTATGGAACAGGTGGCCCCCAATCCAAGAAAATCAAGCACTTCGCTAGACAATCTATTTTCATTCACTGGGGGTTAGATGTTTCGGTAATTTACCTACTGCTAAGTAATTTACAACATCAACATACCAGGGTGTTTTAACAGTGACAACAAACAAATGCTCATCTTGAAATTGATATTCAACTGTTGCTGTTTCCACTGGTTTTGGCATTCGCGAGAGAAAATCAGCTATTGGATTTTCTTTTCCAGGTCGATCCTTTTTTTTTTCTATTGTGGTTCACGGCCTGCAACTGGCTGCTACATCCACAGGAACGGATCACAGCAGTTCCCCGAAGGGAACTGCTCGTCGGCTTTTTCTTGCTAAGCCTGGCCCCAAGGGCGTCGAGGAGATTTGACCCCGTGACCTCCCTATTGGCAAGGTACTTAGCAACGGGAACTCGACCATTTGAGCTATCCCTTGGGGTTTTCCAAGTCGATCCTTGATTGTAATATCAAATTCCTATAATAAAATTAGCCATCTAGTTATTCTGCCATTTGTGATTGGTTTATTTGCTAAATATTTTATGGCAGAGTGATCTATGTACAAGATAATAGGATATCTAGTAATGTAATGCATGAACTTATTGACAGCATGTATTACAACTAAAAATTACTTTTCAGTAACAGTATAATTTAATTTAGCAGGAGATAAATTCTTGCTAATATAATAAATTTGATATAGTTTTTTATCTTCTTCCTGCCCAAGAACTGCTCCAATAGCTGTATCTGAGGCATCTGATGAAATTTGAAATGGCAAGTTCCAATTTGGTCCACGAAGGACTGGGGCTGTGGACACAAGCTTCTTCAGATCTTGGAAAGAATGTTCACATTTCTCTATCCAAAGAAAGTGAACATTGCCTGTCAGTGCATATAGAGGAGCAGCAATATGCGAAAAATGTTCTATAAACCTCCTGTAATAACTAGAAAATCCAAGAAAATTGCATACCTCTATTTGAGTGGTAGGAGTAGGAATTAGCGAAATTATTTGAATTTTAGCTGGGCCTACCTATATGCCAACTGTTGAGATATAATGGCCTAGGATAAGTCCTTCAGTCATCATCATATAACATTTTTCATGGCTTAAACAAAGCTTGGTGGCAATGCAGCGCTGCAGGACATTTTCCAGTGTGTCTAATGCTGGGTCAAAATCGTCTCCATATGGTGTAAAGTCATCCATGTATACTTAGATCCCTTAATTTATTAAGCCTGAAAAGATACTGAGGGTAGCCCTTTGAAATGTGGCAGGAGCATTGCATAAGCCAAAAGGTAGAACTTTGTAGGGAAATGTTCTGCAAGGACAAGTAAAAGTGGTTTTGTCTTGGTCTTTAGGGGCAATCTGAATCTAATTGTATCCACTGAAGCCATCTAAGAAAGAGAAGAATTTCTTTCCTGCCAAAGTGTCTAATACTTGGTCAATGAATGGAAGGGGAAAGTGGTATTTTTGTGTTGCTTTATTCAGCTCTCTATAATCTACACAAATCCTCCACTTTCCATTCTTCTTTGGTACCACAACAAGTGGAGAGACCCATTTACTATCAGAGATAGGGTAGATAAAGTTGACATCTAAAAGTTTTTGAAGTTCAGCTTTTACAACGTCTTTTAGATGAGGATTGAGTCTCCTTTGTGGTTGGCGAACAAGTCTCACATCCTTTCTATGTAAATGTTGTGTGTACACAACTAAGGATCAATTCCTTTCATATCATGGTAGTCCCATGCAAATGCTTCTTTATATTTCCTTAATAGTTGGATGAGCTTCTCTTCTTGTTCGAAATTTAGGTTGGCATTAATGTTTAAAGTCTTTCCTGGCTCAATTTCTACAATTTTTCTATTTGAAACAGAAGTAGTGGGTATTGTTTGTTCATGTGTATCTTTAAGAGGATCTTCTTCTAATTCATTATCAAATGCTGCTTCTATCATATGACATTGTATGTGGGATCTGAGTTGAGCTTGGCTAATAAAATTGTTAATGGCATCATCTTCTGTTTGGTCTTTGAAATCACGGGCCTCTTCTATAGTTAATGGACATCTAATATTTTCGGTGAGGTATGATACTGGATGCTTGTTAGTTTTTTTTATTGTGACACTTGGCTGCGCTGGAGGGTATAAAGCTAGGTTCTTGATATTTTCCCCTCTGGTTATGGTCATATTGCCTTGTCGCCAGCCAATGTAAGCATCGGTAGTTGCAAGCCAAGGTATGCCTAAAATAAATGGATGTCCATCAAGTCGGTTTTTGGGGTTTATTATCAGAAAGTTGGCCGGATACTACCAAGAGTCAATGGATACCATGACATCATGTAGTGTGCCCTTTGGCCGAACCACATATCGGCCAACCAATTCTAATAAAGTAGAGATTGGTTCTACTGATGTAATGCCCAGTTTTTGGCAAATGGTAGTTGTTAAAATATTGATTGCAACTCCAAGATCAACTAAGGCATTTGATAAGGTTTGACCATAGATTTGTACGGTTACTATTGGATTTCCCGAGTCTTCATATTTAACGGGTGTTTCTTTTTCTGATAATAAATCGGATAGAGTGCCAACTACTTGGAATCTTGGATTGTTTGTTATATTCCTCCTTGGTTTCATTATACATAATTCTTTGATAGTATTTGCATATATCGGGATGTCTTGAATGGCTTGGAGGAATGGAATTTTTATGTACAGGTTTTTTAGTTCTCACAGAATGTCAAAATCAGGATATTGTATAGGTCGAGGTATAATTAATCATTCTAGGAATGGGGGAGAGGATGTGGTTGCTTGATTATGGATTTGTTTTCTGGTCACATCCTCTTCTTGTGGCAGTTGTTCTATAGGTAACTAATTTTCACTTTGAGCTGTTTTATCTCCCTCTGTTTCGATGATACACCCAGATCTTAATTAAAGGTCATTACACTCCCTTAGATCGGTTCCTATTTCTGGTGTTTCAATTATTTGGATAGATTGGACCAGTCTATTATTCAGATTAGGGTTGGGTTGGGCTGGGAGTTGCGGTCTTAAGTTAGGCTGGGGGTTTTTTTGTAAGGCTGGAAGTGTAGGTTGAGGGAGTGGGATGGTTCCTACTGGCTGATTCATCGATTTTTGTCAGTTTGTCTGCTAGGATTGACTCTTTGAAGTAGGAGGGGTCCATTGTGCTAGATATACATTATTTTTCCAATATGGTGGGGTATAGGGAAAATTTGGCCAATTGGGTTGGCTTGGTTGATTCGGCCGTGGAGATGATGAAGGGAATGACTATTGTGACCAATTTGGGAAGGGAGGTTGATTTTGCCACATTGTATTATATTGTTGAGCATGATGTTGTGGAGGATGAAAAGAAGAAGCTGGATCTGAAAACATACCTGATTTTCGCGGCTGCCATTAACAGCGCTGATTGAGTATATACACCGATTTTGGCTCTTCTTCTGCTTCCTTGTATACTTCTTTCAATCCAGGAAGTGAGGGACAACTTTCCGTAGAATGATCTTTCATACAAATGGCACAAACTTGGACTGCATCTAATGGACACTCCTTATGGTTGTGTTTCTTCCTGCATCAGGGACAGAAGATTGCCAAATTCTGTTCTACCTCTGCTTACTTTTGTTTGGCCTGCATAATATCAAGTTGTGTTGTCAGTGTTCCTAATATATCAGTTTTAAAATTTTCTAATAAATTCCCAATTTTTGCACAAGTTACTCCTACCGAAATTCTATTATCTCTTAGAAACCGATCATGTTCTGCTGGTTTTAGTCTTGTGTTGCCTCTCGAGCTCCTGATACATAGATTAATAATGTCAGCAAAATTTCCCTGATAAATATCTTCTTTTCCCATAATATTTAATGTTTCAATCCACTGCTCCTTCATTCCCCTAATTAGCGTTGTTTTTAATACATTATCAGGTAAGGGTAATGATGCATAAGGGGATCTTTGAAGATTATACTGGAAACATTCAACATACTCCTCTAATGTTTCATTTGGTCTAGCTACCATTTGAAATATTTCATCTTTTAACTCTCTAGACCTACAATAATCCTGATATTTTTTTAAAAGAGATTCTTTTATTTGATCCTTGTTATTTATAACACCACCACCTAGTCCCATAAACCATCTTAAAACAGCACCTTTTAATGTAGAGGGAAATAATTTTAGTTTTTGGGGATCGGTGGTGTAGTCATATCTTCTACATAGCACGTCAAATTCAAACAGGAATGCATCCGGATCCTTTGATGTAAGGCCATGGAATGTAGGGATATGCTGAAGAGGGATTGCTTTCATAGGTGCATTAGCTGCAGTATCCACGATGGGGTATTGCAGTGTAGAGGTTTGGGTGTTTGGCTGGTTTTGGGCCTTTTGGTCAAATATATGCCAATAACCTTCTGGGATATCTAGGAGGGTATTCCTAGGTTGTCGAGGGGAAATGGATTTAATGGGAATGGCCTTCACAACACTTCCTTTATTTGGGATAATGAGAGTACCTAATGTCTGGGGGGATTCAGGTTGTTTAGCTTCGCTATAAATGATTTTTGTAGCACTTCCCTTATCTGGACTACTTAATGGCTGAATTACCCCAAGAGGAGATCTTGGTTCTTCAGTTTCTCCTGTCTCTCCTATTCCTTCATAGAGGTTACTAAGATTCCCTTCTTGCAATGGTTCTGGGCTAGAATTTTCAATTTATTGAAAATCTTGCTCTGCGGTTTGACTATGCACCTCAGCAAAGGCTAGAGATGGTGATCCTGTGGCCTGAAGGGAACTAGTAGGCTTTCTAGAAGCAATTTTTCTAGGTCCTACTGAAGGCTGAGATTTTGCTTTCTTAAGGATTTCATCTATAAAGGTCGATCGACCAAGGGTCACAGGCCCCTTAGCTTTATTAGGCTTGGGTAGAGGGTTGGGATTCCTTTCTGGCTTTTTCTGCTTAGTCATGCACACAAGTCATCTGCTAATTTCTACCCAAACAAACAACAACAAATCTACAGGAAAGCAGGCAGTGGAGCAGGGCTATTACATACTCCACACATAGGTTCTTACCTTCCGTCTTTAAAACCCAATTCTTTCCTAGCAGGCTCTTACACTACTCTGAAAAGAGACAAATGGCTACACTCTTTCCCTGACAATGACACCAAAATGTCGAGTCATAAAAAGGGTCTTTTTCACCTCTAATTACCTCACATTAACTTGTCAATCCAGGAACGTTTTTTTATTTCAAAGAGTGTCTCAGTTTGAGGCTGTCATTTGTCAGAGTAATGCTAGTAGTATAGTGCTCAAAATACAAGAGTAAATAGATGCTTAAGAAAAGATCTACTTACAGTAAAGCACTTTAAGGCTGAAATCATGCATTCGGGAAACTAAGCAATTTATCAGTCAAGGGTCCAGTAACAGTAACTCATCCCTCTGTAAACTGATGTAACTAAAGATAATCAAGGAACAGATCATCAATCTGGGGACTAGATAACAAATGTTAATGCCCACTACAGTTTCAAATCATTCTGCACACCAAAGCAGTGATAACGCAAATAATCAAGAAATTGAACAGCAACTGGGAAGTGGAACAACAACTAGGAAATGGAACAACAACTAGAAAATGGAACAACAACTAATTCTTATGAGCAACAACACCTTAATCTTCAGAGATAAGTGTAGCAATCGTATCCTACAGAAATCAGGTAGCAATATTTACTCTAAGAATAAATCAGACAACACACGAAAATAGAATGACAATTGATTAGCAATGAAATATAGAACAGTACTCAGAGTCAAATGTAAGTGTATGATAAACCAAGATAAATAGCACACGCGGCACAACTTAATATTGAGAAAAGCAGTAATCTGATTTCGATACCACAAATATCAATCTTAGTTATAAAGAATAGCGATTGTAGTTCGTAATGGAACAACAATGTTAGTTGAACAACAATCGCAATTAAATGTAAACCATAGATGAATACAACAATACCAACTTATGAATGTTACAGCACGATTACTTTGTAATTGAACAATGATAACATTCCATAAAGAACAACAATATTATCTTAATGATTAAAGGAACAACAATGTGTTACAGAGTTAGAGTGAACAATACCACATTCCTGTCATGGAGAACGAGATTGCTCAGTCGAACATAAATCAAATATAATAGAGTCGTGATGTAAAATGACAAAACATATTAGGTTACTGGACAAAGATGATAATGAAAAACATGCACAAAGAAAAGGTAATAGTACAGGAGCAAGTGTTCCACCAGGGTCAGGCCCTTAGCCTCCAGGGACACACCGCTTGAGATTATTCTAGGATCAAAGGTGAAACAACAACTAGGTTTATATTAAAGCATTAAAACATAGTTACAACGGGTCACTTCTCAATTTGAGTCGATGATCAAAGTCTCAAATTTAGAGAAAGTTACATTGAAAAATGACAGCAGATCCTCTCTCAGGCCAGTGGTGCTACCCCTTTTATAACAGCTAAGGCGGAGATATCAATGATGCAAAAATAGTTAAGGCAACGATCTCTCAGGACCAAAGGATCCTGAGGAATTTGCAAAACTGTTTATTCTTAGTTATCCATTTGTTTACTTGCGCAAGGTCGATATTTCCTTTTCCTTTCCCTGGCTGATATGCTTTAATTTGGATCACCTTGTTTGCATGTGGTTCCCCGCCAAAGGGACATCAGTTAACTTGGCCCTGTCTTTTTCTTTGGAATGACAATCTTTCGTTTTTCCTTTTTCCTGCATAAGAAATGGCAATCATCAATGTTTCTGTGTTGCATATAAATCCTACAGATTTTGTCATGATTTCTTATTATCTACCTAGTTCATGATGCAAAGGGGCTGTGAGTTTTAATGAAAAGATACCAAAATAATCAACCAAAACATACCTTCTTTAGTACTCCACATAGACCATCAACTGATCTATGAAATTAGTGAAGAGAAGAGGAAATAAAGAGGTGTGAAACAGAGAAAGAAGGGTGCTTCTAGGGCTATGAAGAAGAGAAGAATGAAATTGGAATTGTGAAGGATTGTTTTAGGGATCTTTTTTGTCACACATGCAAAGAAGGAAGGACATTTTTGAAGTCATATCAGATCTAGAAGGGTAGCAACTTAAAGGGGCTTGATTGGGTTAAAGAGAGGCTCCAAATATGCCTCCATATCCAGTGAAGTAGGTGCCATCTCAAGCAAAGGAACGGAGAAGCAAAAGGAGTTCAATTACAAGCCTAAATCAGCGACACGTGCGAGAATCGAGATTTGCAGTAGGGTTTAGAGGATCTGGCTCTAAATTAGAAGTATACCTCAAGGGAGAGCCTCATTATCTAGCCTTAGTATCACATTGAAGGATGACTATTAAGAGAGGAAGAAAAAGAAAAGAAGACACCAAAATAGAGGTCTCTAAGGGGACATAGAGTTTCTGCATTAGTGCTACCAATTGTCGAAAGAAGTGCAAAATAAGAAATCAAGGTGCAATGCAGAAGGAAGCATCAGTTAAAGGATGAGGGAAAAGAGATTGTGTATTGTGCTTGGAGGTTCTATTGGTCAAGGGTATAGGGTGTGGAATTTGTCAATTGAAGCTTCAATAAGAGAAATTTGCAGAAGGGTTTTCCTCTCTATGAGAGAGAAGTTTTGCCCTGGCTGAGAGCCAACATCTTGTGTTCTTGTCTCCTTTTGTTTTGGTAACTATTTGATGAAGTAATAAAACACACACTAATAATAACAAGAGAAGATCGTGATAATAAGAAAAGTAAAAAGTACTTCACAAATTTTTATCATCGCCAGAAGAATCTCACTATAACATAGATGCTCTAGATTATTCAACATAGAGCATACACTATAAATTCATCAATGTTCCTCTAATATGTTTTTTAATACTCACATGATTTTTCAAATGATCAATATCTTGTTTATAATCTTCCACTTAGAAGATATGCCCACATTAAATTCCGCTCAAATATAAGCTACTACTAGTAGTTTTATCTTGTTTGTGTCCATGATGGTAACTATCTAGTTCCCACAAGAACTTGATCGATGAATATTTTCCTTTTGCTATGGGTTTGTCTATGATATGGATTCTTTCCTTATGGTGATGTTAAGTACAATTTCTTAAAGAGCATGAAAACCCCATAAATACAATATCCATGAAGAAGAAATACAAAAATAAGGAAATATATGTTACATAAGAGTAATACTGGGGGAGGGGGGTGAATTAGTATTATGAGAATATTATAAAAAATTATGAAATTAAAATGTATTCAGAAATTCACTCCAACAAATATAACAATATCATGCACATGAAAAACGCAAGAAATCGTCACATATAGACACTTGGATTTTAGGTGGGAAAACCCCCCTCTAGGGAAAAAAAACCACTAAATTATTTGTTGCTTCAAAATATTCTCATTTGCATTACATTACCTAGCCACCACTAGCAATGGAGCACCTACGCCTTGACTAAAATGAGAAATGTTGGCCACAGCTAACTTGGAGCACCCACTCCTACAATAGAAAATCAACATGAACTTAGCTTGAAGTCCCCACTCTGAGTACAACAATTATGCTATAATAAAATATTATTATGAACTGAAAAATTAGAAACAAGATTAGAAACAAATGAACACACTCATGCAATCACAATTTCACACTCCAAATGAGAGAACAATTCTCTCCACACACACTCTCCAAATTGATCTTCAATCTTTGCTCACAAATCTGAAACACTACTGAAGAATAATCTCTAAAGCATACTACAATTCTGAAAACTCTGAACTCACTGCAATACTCACTAGTTGTGCACTTGTAATTCATGCACAATCATTCACTCACAATATTAGAGAACCAACCAAATGAGAAACCTTTCTCCACATATTTGTAATATCTGAGATCATTTAATTCTTTAGGTGATGGAACTCATCCAAAACCTGTTCACATGCTTCAAATTTCATTGAGCTATAATTTTTCACCAAATGAAGCCACTCATTCCACTATCATTTTGATAGTTTCAAATTTGATCACCTTCTAGAGACCCCACAACTTATCTTGACCATTTTATGGAAAATTATAAGAATAGACTTTGCCAAAATCAATTTAATTCCAAATGAGCACGTGAAACCTGGATACTTTTTCTTTTATTTTCTTTGGGTGCATGAATAACACTAAGAAGATCTAATTAATTGCTCACACAACACATCCAATTAGCGAATGGGAAGTTTCAGTCACTCCCACATGCCTTTATGCATGAGACTGGGGTAGAGAATCAAGAAAAATAAGAGTTATTTCCATCAAACTTGCAACAAAGCTTCATGGGGTTTATATGACCTCTAAAGCTTCCTTCTAAGCTGAACTTGACATTCGAAAACCAACTGCATGACTCAACAAGACTCTACACACATCATCAACTAGGCCTCTAGCACACATGTAGCTTAGCTTTAGACGATAACTTATTATCTCATGACATCTATTCTGTAGACCTTCTAATACTTGTGACAACATTCTACATCCACATGTAATCCCTTAACAAGTATACAACATACTCAAGATGATACATAGAGACTCATGAGTACATAACCTCAGCAAGTGACATTAATGGCAACACAAACATGATAAAAAACTTTCCCTTTTCCAATGATGTCAACATTTAGCTTCTAAAAAATAAGTATGACATTTACATACAAAAATCTCAATTTGAGCACATACACAACTCACTCTCTCTCCCCCTTTGATATCAATGGCAAGGGGTTTTACATGGCAAGAGAAAATACATAGCAACAATGTGATACATGGCGAAAAGTGAAGTACTCCCCCTGAAAAGGTGCAAAAAATAATCTCCATGAGTTGTTGAACATTATCACCCTAAATAAATATGATACCATACCATCTTGAAGAAGAAATAGACATGAAGAAGCAATCCATCTGGAAATGAAGCAAGAAGAAGCAAGCAAACAATTCATAATGCCTTGAAAAGCATGCAAACTTCCAATCACCACCCATTCTCCAAATTTTGCAGCTGAAAGTCCTCTTGATGGCAGCCATATGACAATAACAAACTTCATGAAAAACTCTTCAATGCCTTTGAAAAGGCACAACACCTATTTTCTGTCTAAGATATTCAAATTTCTCCCTTAGAAGTGGCTTGGTAAAGATATTTGCAATTTGTTCATTTAAAGCAATATATTTCAACTTAAAAAAACTTATTGACCACTTTCTCTCTTAGAAAATGATACTTGATTGGTATATGCTTAGTCTTGGAATGAAGAACTGGATTTTTGGAGATGCTTATTGCAATTGTGTTATCTACCATGATGGGAAGAGTCTCTTTATACACAACATGCATGTCTTGAAGAGTTTGCTTCATCCATAAAATGTGTGTGCAACAAGTGGTTGTTGTTATATATTCTTCTTCAAGAGTGGAAAAGAAATAGATCTTTGTTTCTTGCTTTCCCAAGAGACCAACCAATCTCCAAAAATGTGAGCTGATACTGATGTACTTTTCTTGTCATCAACATCAGTAAAAGTAATCAATTTGAAATGTTTACGTGTGGCATACCATAATCCATAGTCAAAAGTACATTGAAGGTACTTGAATATCCTCTTTACAACATTAAGATGAGTCTCCTTAGGATTAGCTTGAAATTTTGAGACTAATCCTACAACTTGCATAATATCAGGTCTGGAACTAGTTAGATATAATAAGATTCCAATCATGGAATGATACATAGACTGATTTACTTCTGGTTATTCATCATCTTTCCTCAATTTATAGTTGGTTACCATAGGAGTGCATACCGGTTTGCAATCTTCCATGCCAAATTGTTTTAATTTCTCTCTAAGATACTTTGATTGAGAAATGAATATATCTTTATCAGCTTGAATAACTTGCAAACCAATAAATAAATTAAACTCACCCAACATTGACATCTCAAATTCTTTTTTCATTTCTTGTGCAAAAATTTGGCCCATATTCTCCAAATTTCTCCAAACTAATATCATCTATATACACAACAATTATTAAAAAATGATCACCTTCAAATTTGATATATAAATTGTTGTCCATGGATCCCTGTTTGAAACCTTGTTGTTGTAGATGTTTGTCTAGCTTCACATACCATGCCCTTGGAGCTTGCTTCAATCCATAAAGAGGCTTTTTCAACCCTCACACTAGATTATCATCATCACCCAATTAGAAACCTTCAGGCGGCTCTATATAAACTTCCTCTTGTAGATCACCATTCAAGAAAGATGATTTTAAATCCGTTTGATAAAATTTAATTTTATTGTACCATGCAGAGGCCAAAACATTATTATAGCATATAATCTAGCTACAGGTGCAAAATTTCATCAAAATCAATACCTTCTACCTGAGTATACCTTTTGCAAACAATTATTTCTTTGTTTCTTACCACTTTTCCTTCTTCATCTAGCTTTTTCTTGAACACCCACTTGGTTCCAATGATATTTTGTCCTTTGACCTTGGCACTTGCTCCCATGTATTGTTATTCTCAATCTAATCTAATTCTTTATTCATTTCTTTGACCCAAAGTTGATCTTCTCTAGCCTCATTAAAGCTTTTGTGCTCTATTTGAGACAATAGTGCAAAATGTGCTCAATTAAAGCTATCCACCAACCTCCTCCTTATCTTCACTCCAACCTCTTTTCTTCCAAGAATTTGACTTTTTGCGTGCTTATTTTGGATATGGCTTGGTGGAACCTTCTTTGTAGTGAAGGTCTTTCTTTATTCTTCCTCTTCTTTAGAAATTTCTTGGTCGTCATATTCTATGAAATCATGATCAACTGCAAGATCTTTGGAATCATTATATTTAGAAAAATCTTCATCAACAATGATATCAATACCTTCAATTTCATTTTTGGTTCTCATTTTCTAGTATTTGTATCCCTTTCTCTTGAAGGAGTAGCCAAGTAATATGCCTTCATCAGCTCTTGGTATGAACTTGCCAAGTTTTTCTTCCATCCTCTTGATGTAGCATTTGCTCCCAAACATTTTGAAGTGGTCAACTTTTGTTGGTCTTCCTTTCTAGAACTCATATGGAGTTTTTTCATTCTTAGGCCTAAGAAGAACTCTATTGGACAAATATATTGTTGTTTGATTTTCTTCTCCGGAAAAAGTATTTGGCACACCAGTTTCATCCAACATAGCTCGTGCTATACCTTGGACCAACATGTTTTTCCTCTCCACTACACAATTTTGTTGTAGTGTTATAGCTATGGAGTATTGCCTCTTGATCCCATACTCCTGACAAAAATAGTCATATTCTTTGTACACACCTCCTGTAGCAGATCTAAGACACTTTATCTTCAAATCGATCTCATTTCAACAAATGCCTTAAAATACTTAAACTTGTTGAAAGCTTCTGATTTTTCTTTCATGAGCATAATCCATGTTGCTCTAGTGAAGTCATCAAAAAATAATATGAAATATCTCTCACCTCTTGGACTTTTCTTCCTTGTAGGGCCACATACATCTGTATGCACTAGCTCCAATGGTTTCTTGTAGTTAACTCCTTGGATTTGAAATACACTCTTATTTGTTTCCCAAATTGGCATGGATTGCATATTGTGTTCTTTGGTTTAGCCAACCTTGGTAATCCTCTAACTACTCCAATCTTGTTAATATTGACTATATTATCAAAATTAACATGACCCAATCTTCTATGCCACAACCAAGATTCTTCTATTTTTTCATGCAACAACTATGTCTAGTGTCATAAAAAATATACATGTTGTTTTGACTTCTAATGGTCTTTGCCACTAACTTTCCTAATTTAGTATTCTCGATCTCACACTCTTTAGATATAAAATTCACCTCATGCCCATTATCTCACACTGAGGAGATCATGCTTCAATCCATCAACATAAAGCACATTTTGATCTTTGTCCTTCTTGTCCAATCTAACTATTCCTTTTCCTCTATTGGGAACTATTACATCATTTCCGAAACCAACATTACCCTTTTTAAGACTCTTTTAGCTGCAGAAATTTTCTCTTATCGCCAGTCATGTGCTTGGAGCACCACTAGCAATCAACCATTTCTCATGTTGATCATGAGCTATCAAAAAAATCTCACAATTTTCATCCCTTTTTTTTCCATATTTTCTCAACTTTCTGCTGATTAGATTTCTCTTTAGTGTGTTGCATGGAGTTTGGAAAGCTATATCTACACTCACTAGATTTGTGACCAATGGTATTGCATCTGAAACACTCGATCGCATTCATTAGTGGAGAAAAATAATTATTTTCATTAACATGCAAAATATTTGACCCTTGAGAAATTATTGATCTATCAACATTTCTTCTAGGAAACATCTTCAACCTACAATTTATGGCTTTCTGTCCAAAATTATTACATGCAAAGGAATAACCATAAACTAGTGTAGGACACCTAAATTTTTGTCACCATAATGGAGGAGTGAACTTTTAGGATCTTGCTTGCTTCACTTGTTGATTTTCTGCTGATTTGATTTCAAATGCATTATTTTGCGCATTCTTGCTAGTTGCAACAATATTTGATTGATTTTCTTTGCCTTTCAATGCATCTGCTTAACTAGTACTTGGTCTATATTTGAATTTTTTTAGAGGCTTGAACCCCAAACCTATTTTGTTCTCCAGTGATCTTTGCATGTTGAGAATATTTTGCAAGGTTTCAGATTCCTTGAAAAAATTCTGATTTAGACATGCTTTAGTTTATGCTTTTGATATATTAGGCCTTAACGCAACAATTTCTTCCTCAAGTTTGTGATAATTTCATTTCCACTTTTCTAGATGATTAGTTAGCACATTTTATTTCATTTTTTCTTCTTCCAATTCTCTCTTTAAGAAGTTGATGTCTTCTTCAAGAGTTCATGAAATAGGATCTCCTCAAATATTCTACTTTAAAGATTCATTTTCTTTCTCCTACTCGACCATATTATCTTGTTGAATCATAATTTGTTTCAGCAAATTGTCTTTGAATTTATTAACCTCATCCAATTGGGTCTTCAAAGAATTATCAACCAAAGAAGGTTTACTCCTTTAGTTTGAGTATTTCCTCTTTCAACAACTTCTTTTTGTTTCCATATTTTCTTAGCTCATTGAGTGCAACAATGAGCTCACCTTCATAATCAATCTCTCCATGCTCAATATTTGGTTCATATTTGGACTCAAAATCCATAAGAACACATTCATTGTGCTCTTCTTCTTCTGATGAATATTTCTCACTGCTTTCATATGAAATATCACTTTCTTCTTTGGTGTAGTAACTCCTTCTTTGAGTTTTAGCTCATCGAAATTTCTGAGTTTTTTCCTTGTTATTCATATCCTTCTTCTTTAACTCCTTTTTACTTCTTTTATGTGGATATTTTAGAGTAAAATGTCCAACTTATCCACATTCAAAACACTTGAAGGGAATCTTGCCTTTATACTTTCTAGAACCTCTCTTTAATTTATTTGTAGACTAAGCAAATTCCTCATTACATTTACTATTAGAATACTCTTCCTCTTCCTTGATTTTCTTTGGAAGTTTCTTGATCTTTTTGGTGACAGCCTTGACCTTCTTGGAGGCCTTGAATGCAACTTAAATAGGCCCAAATTTCTCTTCTATAATACACATCTCATAGGCTGTAAGAATTCCAAGAAATTGCTCCATTGTGAGAGTGCTCAAATCATATATTTCTTCAATAGTAGAAACCTTGGGGTTAAATATTGCTGGTAAAGACCTCAATATGTTTTGAATAATGACTTCATCTTCAAATTTTTCATCTATGCTCTTGATCAGATTAGTCACAGTTTCAACTCTTTGAAATATTCTGCAATAGTTTCATCTTCCTTCATTTTCAAGCTCTCAAAACTCATCCTATAGGTTTGGAGCTTTTCTTTCTTCACCTTCTTATCACCTTCATAACTATTCTTAAGATTTTCTTGGATGATTTACAATGCATGAATTTTATTAGTACATTATCACTAAGTGTTGCAATAATAGCATTCATGGCTTTGGCATTGTTTTGAAACTTCTTCTTTTCATTAGTATCTGATGTCAAAACAACACAACCAACATATTCAGACACCACATTAGAGAGAACATCAACACCCAAACTCATGAGATGCTCTTCCATTCTCATCTTCCATAGATTATAGTACTCAATATAAAAAATTGGAACCTTTACATCATGGCCATCCATTGTCCCTTTCTCAATTTCTCCTTTCAACGGTTAAGTTGTATCAAATGAGTCAGCTCTGATACCAATTGTTAGACATGTGTAATAATAGGGTGGTGAATCATTATTACAAGAATATTATAAAAATACATACAATTAAAACTTATTCAAAAATTCAATTCAACAAATATAATAGTATCATGCACATGAAAAACACAAGCAAACATCACATATAGACACTTGGATTTTAGGTGGATAAACCCCCCTGTAGAGAAAAGAACTACCAAACTGTTTGTTATGAAACCAGCTCACAAAAGAATAGAAAAGATAGATAAACACCTTAGAATTCAGCCTCTTCGAGGGGGCAACCTCCTTTACATTACACAAATGAATGATTCTTTGATGATTCAAATGACAAAACCTCCTTTCTATATGTAGGAGTCTAAGGAGTCACAATATAACCCAACCGACCTAATAATAATAATACAAAGGCGCAAAAATAACAATAGAGGGATTCTATGGGGCACAGTAATAACAATATGGGGACAATAGGGGCACAACAATATTAATAAGGGATACAACTACAATAGTAATGGGG
>APFE030141086.1:114421-246490 GCA_000404065.3 Pinus taeda | reverse complement strand
GAGTCATGCTAGAGCTTTCAGGTTGCTTACTAGGTGTTTGCATTTTCTTTCCTCGGGGCATCAATTATCGATAATAATTCTTTACTATGCCCTTTGAATTCCTTCAAACTAATTTTTCAAACCAAGCTTATGCAAAAACTAAAAAAAAAACTACACACCTTTCTTCACTTTGTAGGAGCTTGATGTTGAATCTGATGTATCTTTGTAATTTCGGATCATCCAGTTTTGAAATTATGACTTGTAGTAGCCCTCTGTGTCCTCTTTCCAATGCCTCCAGTCTCATCCAAATTGGATTCTCCAAGGAAGAGTTATGCCAAATCTCCCACAATGACTTGATTACAGACTATTTCAGTAGAGCAAACTTGTATGACATGCCACGTGTCACTTTTTCGACCTTTCACTCCGAAAAATATCTACAAGAAACTACAGTCCATCCTCTTTTTGTACCTTCAGACGAAATTTCAATCCAATGCTCAAAGAGAAAGTTATGACGATTTTCCCCAAGTCACCTATTTGGAATGTAATTTAGGAGTCTGCAAAAAGACGAACTTCCTCAGATCATATCTCTGCAAATATAGCACGAAAAGCTTTGAAATTTGGACTCGAGGTTCAGTGCAATTTCGTCTCAAATAAGTTTTTTTTTTTTTTTTTTTGCTTCTAAACTTTGCAGAAAAAAGTTTAGTGAAAAGTTTCATGATGGACTATTTGGGAGCGTGAACCTGATCTAAGTTATGTACCATATGTATGAAGCTAGCTCCAAAAGGATAAAAAGATAGATTCAACGCTTAGAATTCGCCTCTATCGGGCATCCTCATATTTACATTACATGATGAATGATTCTTTGATGTTCAAATACAAACTCTTTCTATATATAGGGTCTAAGGAGTACAATATTCCAGCCAAACTAACAATAATAATATAAAGGCACAAAAATAACAATAGAGGGATTCTATGTGGCACAGTAATAACAATATGGGGACAATAGGAGCACAAAAATATTAATAAGGGATACAACTACAATAGTAATGGGGTAATCACTAGTATTATAGGGACCTAACAATTGCTTCTTCTTATTATCTATTGCTTCAAAATATTATCATTTACATGACATCAACTAGCCACCACTGGCAATGGAGCACCCACCCCATGACTGAAATGAGAAATGCTGGCCACAACCAACTTGGAGAAGCCACTCCTATAATAGAAAATCAACATGCACTTAGCTTGAAGCCCTCACTCCAAACACACACAATTATTCTACAACAAAATATGATTCATAACTGAAAAGTAGAGCTACATAAACAAGACTATCAACAAATGAGCGCACTCATGTAGTCACAATTTCACACTCCAAATAAGAGAACAATTCTCTCCACACACACTCTCCAAACTTGTCTTCAATCTCTACTCACAAATATGAAACATTGCTGAAGAATAATTTCTGAAACATATTGCAATTTTGAAAACTCTAAGCTCACTACAATACTCACTGGTTGTGCACTTGCACTTCATGCAGAATCATTGATTCACACTGCTAGAGAACCAACCCAATGAGAAAACTTTCTCCAAATATCTATAATATCTGAGATCAATTAATTCTTCATGTGATGGAACTCACCCAAAACCTGTTTACATGCTTTAGATTGCATTGAGTTGGAATTTTGACCAAATCAAGCCACTCATTCCACTAGCTTGTTGATAATTTCAAATTTGATCACCTTCTAGAGACCCCACGGCTTGTCTCGGTCATTTTCTAGAAAATTCCGACAATAGAATTCACCAAAATCAATTTAATTCCAAATGAGTGCTTGGAATCCAGATATTTTTTCGTGTTTTCCTCTGATTGCACAACCAACACTAAGAAGATCTGATCATTCTCTCACACAACCCACCCAGCCAACAATTGGGAAGTTTTAGTCGCTCCCACAATCCTTTATGCATGTGACTGGGGAAGAGCATCAGGAAAAATAAGAGTTATTTCCCTCAAGCTTGCAATGGAGCTTCAGTGAGTTGATATGACCTGTAAACTTTCCTTCCAAGCCCAACTTGACATCAAGAAACCAGTTGCATGAATCAACAAGGTTCTACACATAATCAACTAGACCTCTAGCACACATGTAGCTCAGCTTCAAATGAGGCCTTATTACCTTATGACATTTCTTCTATAGACCTTTTAAAACTTATGAAAACATTTTACATCAACATGACAACCCTTAACAAGTATACAATAAACTAAAGATGATACATAGAGACTCATGAGTACATAACTTCAACATGTGACATCAATGGTATCACAAACATGCCAACATGAGCACCCATTACATGCTTGAAATATACCTCTTAAAACTACCTTGAAATCTCGAAGGAACTCCAAGCATAATACCTATCTATTTATAATGTTTCTAGAGGTCCACTACTCATTTATACTAACATCAGGTTTCTAAACCAACAAAAGATACAATACCTCACTAGAGATTTGAAAATATAAGATTGGTTTATCTTCAAATAAACTAGAGTTACAAGCCAAACATATTCCCTTAGTGACTAAGAAGGGAACTGCTCCAAAAGGCTTCAAATCTCTTCTTATGTATGACTATCAGAAATTCATATCCTTAGACACTTTACACCAAATATATTGAAAACCCCATAAAGTCTCCAAATCCTTGTAGATTTGCATAAAGTAATGACAAGATAAGAAAATGTGAGTGGTAGTCTCCTCATTTTCTTTAACAATGAACATGAGTATAGATCCAATCTTGTTCCTCTTTTGAAGTATTTCCCAAGTCAATACTTTATTATTAAAAATCAACCACATGAATAGTATTATCTTAGATGGAGGCTTAATCTTCCACAATGTTGACCACCACCATCTAATATCAATAGAGTTCATAGATTATAATGATAGATAATCAAGATTCACAGTGTAATCACCCAAGTTGATCTTATTCATTCCCCATACTAAATCATCAAGATCCTCACTCAACCTTATATGGGATATTCTTATTTTAGCATGAAAGGACTCCTATCCTTGACTTATCAGCCAACCTTAATTATTGAGTTGATAACCAACCTTGGGACTGTTACCCATCAAAATGTAGACAACACCATAGGAGAAAAAAAAATCTCCTTCTTTTGACAACCAGCTAGCAAACAACCTTACATTTCTCAATACATGATATTACTTCATGATCTTCCACCATTTGCACTAGCTAGGCATGTCTCACCATTTTCCATTTCTCTTGAATGAAGGTGGGTCATCATTTAGCAGGTAATTTAACCATCTTTTAATCATGTGCTTTTACTTAATGTTTTGGGAATTATAACATGGATTAAGGGATGATCTATATGATTGATAGATCTTGACTATAAATATATTCTCTCACTTCACTAGGGTGGATAGTTTTTTACCATATTCAATTGCGACCTCCTATGAGGCCTAAGGATTATAGGAGGGAAACTACTTGGGAGACTTGGATTGAAGTAGCATGCCCATGATATTCCATACCTACCACTCTCCATCATCCCTTAGATTTCATCTCCATTATTTAGGCTTATGGTCATTGGTTCAATGGGTTTGGCATTCTCTTATCCTCATCCTTGAATCTAGGCTTGAAATTTTTCCTTGGAGGTTGATGTAGCTATAAGAATGTTAAAAATATAAAATGACCACAATGAAATAAAAATAAATATAAAATGAAAAATATGGCTAGGACATTAATTAGTGTGTGGGAAAATTCCTAGCATGAGCTCTACCCCCCTCATTAGCCATCACCTAGTTCCTTACTAACTTGATGTTGCATCACATAACAAAATAAATATTGCATGTCTGAAACCTAATGAGTGATAAACTAACTCATCTTTAAGGGGTGAATAAATAAATCATTAAGAGAAATCTTGGGCTCCTAAGCTATTCTCCTATTCAAAGAATTATAAAAAATAAGTAAAAAGGCACATCAAAGGGGTGGAAAAGTCAAGATGATGAAAGAGGTAACTCATACCTCCATGATTTCTCCCTTCATATATTTATACACTCAGGATGATGGACCTCCTTTAGCTCATCCTATAACCATGATACCTTACCTTGAAGTAGCTCCCCTCCATTTCCACTATTATCACAAGAAAGTATGGATTGAAGGGTTGAACTAAGACATGTCATCTCACCTTAGAGGATGGAAACACCTAATAGTTTTGATCATCTATCCATATAGAACACAAATAGGGAACACTTTTACGAGATTTGGTCTAGTTAGATATTTGAAGGCGATTTCCATTTGAAGTGTTATTATCACTTAATAATTAAGTATGGTCCACTAAATGCATCTTTCGTCATTGTCCCTAATTATTGGTGAACTTCACTTTATTTTGAGATGTTTTTTTCTAAGTGGTTCTTCACTCAATAGCAAATTCCTTTGAGGGAACATTACTTCACTCCACTACATAGCATGCCCGAGCTATTTTTCACCTCCCAAAGAGTAGTGATGACCCTTGTAGAAGCAATTCCCCACCCACCAGAGTAAAGAATGGGGAATTTCGATTACACTAGATGCTAATTGATACCCGACAACACCACCAAATGCTAAAATTCTTAGCTCCTCTTTCTTGGTGTTTAATTTACATGATGTTAAACCCAACAAAGCTATGACATCCCTAAGCTAGCCTTGACACTATTTGATGGGTGTTACTTGATCTAGAGTCCAAATGATGATGGTCAACCCAAGGTTGATAGGGAAGGACTTGTACTCACTCTTGGATCTCTAAAATTAGAGAGATATTCCACATCACCCATCTATCCGATGAGAGGGTGACGTAGGGAACCCACTGTTGAGAAGTCAATGCAGATAGAAATTAGGGTTTTGATTCCCCTTTTCTTGATAATTACTTGTGATCTTTTGATGACCTTTAATTCTTTATTATTTATTCTTTCATAAAGAAATTACCAAATCATAAATGTATGAAGATCACAAGAAAAAAAGACACAATATGTAGGCTCTCAGCTAGGGAAAAACCCCTTTCCTAAGGAAAAACCCAGTCAAACTCTTCTTCTTCTTCTTTTAGAACTAAGTCAAATGAGACATCCAAGACCTTTTAGATCAAGACCAAGATCTTCTCTAATCCCGAAATCAACCCTCCAAAAGATCCTCCTTCAAATAAGTTAAATTCTCTCAAATTCAACAAAATTCAACTCTATCAAATATGATCCAATTCCATTCTTGTGCCTTTCGATGGCTTCCATTACTAATTTTATACCTCTATTCACAATTATGTGTGTTTATGGCACATGTAGCTCCTTACACTCCCTCAACAAAAGTATGAATGAGCCTTGCTACAAATCACTCAATTTAATACCTATTTTGGTCATTTTCCATGATGTTTGTATTGAATTTTAAGCATATGAAAAAGATATAAGTTTGAAAAAATACCAAACTATCTACTACAAAACAAGAGAGAATAGAGAACAAAATTGTTGAGATTCACTACATAACCAAAGAGACAATCCAAATTACTCGTGAAAATCTAATATGATATTATTGTTGAACATGTATATTAAAAATAACCTCTCTAAGAAAGAAAAATAAAATCAAACTGAGATTGGGTTCCCTTGTGCATATACTCGATTAACTAGTTTGCATTCCTAGAATAGCCAATAAGTCAAAAAAGAGTGGGTATTAGAAAAATATATAATGATATAGTTAAATGAAAGTAAGTGGAATTAAAAATCACTTGGAACTGATGTAATAACCATCCCATGCAATAACTATCCATGCAAAATCCAAAATAAGATAAAAGTCAATAGATAAGGTAGGTGGATGAGTGGATAAGATCGTTATGTAGGTTATATGTAGAAATAACAGAGGAAATTCATGTTGTACCATAGGGATACAGGAATTGCAATGTTCGCATTTTCAAATTTCCTTGTGATGCCGTCATTATGGACTTCCAGGGTTGGTGGTAACCAGCGTATAGGAGCAAGATTACATCATCATACCACCTAGAGAGTTTTGGAGGTGTTTTATGGGGTCTAATGGAGTTTCATTATTGTATTTCACCATCCAGGGCAGTTCCACATAGCTTGTTCTTGGTTCTATTGCATTCTGAAGACTCCACTAAAACAAAATCTATTTACTAAAGGTGTTGTTGGGAGAGAGTTATTTGGAGAAACATGTTAGTGTAATAGATATTTGGAACTAGAATGACAAGATCTATAGGATGGGATGGTGATTAGTGTCCTTTGGTGGTCAAAGAAATCATAAAGGATAATTTACCATTTTCATGGATTAAAAGTGACGTTAGTTAGTCACTTAATTAAACAAAAGTGGAAAATTGCTTAATTTAAGAAATGGCTAGAAGGGGAAAGGTGACTTAGATAAAATAAAATAAAGGTCACTTCAAATAAAGTAGGAAGGAGAGGCTTGTAGAGAAGGAATAAAATAATAAAATAAAATGCTTCTAGAAGGCCGAAGAGACTTCCATCCAATCTTTAAAAGGAGGGAGAGCCAATAATTTGGGACATCTTGGATTTATTGTATTTTTTAATCGGTGAGTTTAGATAACCAAGTTCTAAGCTTCAGTAACCCCAAGACGAAAACACTTGGGTGGTTTAGTGAGAGTGGAAGAAAACCTACCTCATCCATTGGTGAATTCATCCAGAGTTCACAAGTGCACTTATTGATTTCCAGTTTCTGTTTTGGTCACCCAATCCAGTGTTATGGTTGATCTTCTGGAGGTTATATTCTTAGTCATTTCCATTGTTTGTATCGACATGTAATATCTGATTTCGTAATAATAAAATAAGCCTGAGAATTACTACATTTTATTTTCCCTATTATGAATTGCATTTTATGTTTCTTAATTTGTTGTGGATTTTATATTATGAGTAATGTAATTTGGTTAATAAATTTTACAGCATAATTTCTTAAGGAAAACTCTTGAATATTTAGAGAGATACTACAATGGTATCAAAGCTGTGCATGCTGCTAGCTTGAAGATTTATTATAATTTAAATTTGAATTAAGATTAACAAGTTATTTTTTTGTCTTTAGAGACCGAAAATATAATCCTTTAGATGACTAGATACAATATTTTGGAGGTCGAATTTGTTAGTCACTTCCATATTTAATTGTCATTCTTTGGTAACTGAGAGCCTAATTTTATCACAGAATTAAGGGTGACACATTTTTCAAAGATATTGAAGCTTTGATTAAATTGCTTGGGTGGAAGAAAGATAGAAAATTATAAAGAAATCAAATTTCTTCCCCGAGAACTCCCTGATCAGGTTATCATGGTACAATTCCTGCTCAAATTGAATTAGTATTTGCATGCATCTTGTGTGTTTATGTAGCAGGGAGTGGGATGCATATTCCTTGTATCAATGTGAGAGGTAGCCAGTGTAACTTTTTGAATAGAATATGATTTGTACCTATAACCACAATAAAGGATGTGATTCCAGAACTTCGACAGAGATACGATATGGTGAATGTAATCACCAACATACAAATTTTCCGTATGAAGCTGAGTTGATTTGATGAGCACATCTGCTGTAGCCTGTAGGAGACAAATTTGTGGTATACTGAAGTTGAAATTCTAGCTATATATCACATGCAAGAGGTCAAAGTCTGCATACAACTACAATTGGAGCAATGTTGAGACTACATTGGTGTGTAGTGTGATCGAGCACAATAAGGAAGTGAAATTGAGGAAAGTAATGGGTAGTTGTTTTTCATGCCAATGTGATCACTTGTAGCAAGTTGATCAAAGTTTGTGTATCAATGGAGATACCTGGGAATGGCATCTGATCTATGTAAAAACTCATTGGGCCAATATCACTAACCCATACCGATGATCGATGGAGTTGTAACACTATAGGAAGAAAATGGCACATTTGATCAATGTTATAGGTGACTGAGTGTAGAAGTTAGTCTGCTAGCCAAAAATATGAGGAAGTGCATAGGTGGCTAAGTGTGTTTGCAGTTAGCTGAGATTGATGGTATACATTGACTTTGCTGGTGTGAATGGATGGAGTTTGGAATGCTCAAATGGTGGTAAATCATGATGTTGTGCATGGAGTATTTCTAGAGTCTTGGATCAGAAATAGTACTATGTTTTGGAGCTGACCACGATTTATCTATCCAGTAGCGCACTTAGGTTCAAGTTTTCTTAGTGACAGAATTTTAATGCCTGATCATGATTTTGCTAATAGTATGTTGCAGAGATGCTTTGCTAAGCATGTTTAACATTGATTTCATACATTCCCATATGTTCATACAATATTGTATGGTCCTGTAACTTGTATTTCTCATGTATTGTGATCGAAGGTCAAGGTAATGTGTTTTCATGAGCAGATGTACACTACTAAGAGCATGCTAAATGCCAAAAAAGAATATGGCCAAGTGAGTTGTATTGATGTCATTAGAGTTTGTCTTGTTGTTTGTCATGTGTGAGGCTAAGTCTGCATATGATTGATGTATTGAGGGAAAAATATTGAGTCCGAGTTTGATAAGTTAGGGTGGTGTTGTTACCGGGAATAGTGTCCACTCGGAGCTGCTATTTCCACTAAGACTGGTAGCTATCTTGGTAACAAACAAGTAAAGTTTACTTGCGCTTTCGTTTATGAAAATAGATAAGAGTGGAACGAAGGACACCAACCTTAGTCTTGCACTTGGTTTCCTTGCTTGATTCCTCTCCTTCCTGATAGATCTTTGCTGATTCTTCTTTGTCTGCCCAGCTTCAAAGAGCACCTGTGGAATCAAAGCAGCATACTACTATCGAAGAACAGAGATCTATATTCATAAATAACACAGGACCAGATATGTGTTAACCATACAAATGCATATATAATCAAACATACAAGAATATGGAGGAAAAATTGAATATCTTTATTAATATTAAGAAAATAAAGAGGATTACAACCAAGAGTTCTAACCCAACATCATCCTCCAGCAAGAAAGCCCTTCTTCACCTCAAGTAAAGCTTAGATCACCCAACACTATGAAGTTTCACCAGAAAACCAACAACACTTCTCTACAAGGTACAAAATTCCAGCCTCTCGATCTCTGTGATGAGGGATCCATATATAGATGATTGTAGGGGGGTGAGTCATCTTCTGGGGTTTTGATTAGTGTCTTCTCTCTGATAGTTCTTGATTCCACTTGGATACTGATGATCTCTTACTCATCCCTCGTCGAAAATAGAGAGGCAAGTGTCAGAGGGGAAGCTTCTGGAAGATTCCATGATCTTCCACCTCGCAAACTGTCTCTTCCATTTGTCCATTCCCGACCATCACGCCCTACAGAGGGGCCATTCAGTATGCATCACACCCCTTTACACTGGGAAGGTGATATGCATCGCACCCTCTGCACTCGGTATTCAGTATGGTCCGGTTTTGACCATTTCTGAGCAGTTTTTAGTGGAGAACTTCTAGGAGATGATGTAATCAGTGGACCTTGTTCCTTTAGGTAGTGAAGCAACACCTTTAGGGACTTAGGATCCCTCAGTTTATGGACATTTATGATTGGGATTGCAGTGCCCAAAAATGTCTATAACAGTTGCCCCCTAAAGCATGAGGTCGTTAATCTTTTGATGTCAGGTGAAATGATTTACCATGAGGATCCGAAGTTTTTTCAAGCTGGGAGGTGACCTGTAATAAGATACAATACAATATATTATCTTCACAACATTTTTCATGATCTAGCTGAGGCAGGCACTCCCATGCTCAACTTTATAAATTCATTTTCATGTACATAGGAAAGACAATCGTCTGTGTGGCAGACTGATGATTCGGACTCATCATCCTTTGATTTGGATGATCATCTGTTCGGAAATGATGTACATTTTATGTCTTTATATTCCTGAATGTATCGCAGCCCGGATGGATGAAACTATATCTAGGGTCTTCAAAACTCGTTCAATCTTCACTCGGAGTACAAGTCGATCCATGTGAAAAATGTTCTGGAGTTGAACATGGAAAGACATCACATGATTACCATCCAATGATGTAAGCTGTTAATAAGCACGAGAGGAATCACCAATAATGACAATGACCCTCAAGGTACTACAATACAATTCACACAGTGTGAAAAAGGACTTGGCATCGAACACCATGCAAAATATCTCGGTCGAAGGCCATTAATGTAAACCTGTCGCCAAAAGTGAGAAACTTGCCATTGAGGCATGCAAGCTTCAAAACACTGAAAAGGTTGTTCCTAGGTCAACTTCTTGGATAATGAGCTGATGTTGACAAGAGGTGACCTGTCGTAGGAGGGCCTTAATGAATCCCACATCTACGACACAGAATGAAGCAAATGATTTTGGAGGTGAAAACGATCTGATGATACAGGCTTCAGGGTGGTGATCATGAAAGAATTGAGCGTGAATTTATTGCAGCGGGTGAGACAAGTGAATTCTTTGAATGACTTCTCTTGAACATATCGGTGACATTGACGATGGATTGGTAGCGTTAACCCCAAATATGGATGGTGTGACAGACCAATGGTGATATGACTAGTGAATGGAACAACCCAACCCAGCTCGGATGCGGAAAGAAAGTGTCATGTTCAAGAGCGACTTGTTACCAATAAAAATTTTTCAAGTTTTCTTCCCAATTTTCCCCAGTCATTGTTGACCAGTACCTCTTTATTTTTGTCAAGCTTGAGGAGGATAACATATGCTTGTTCTATAATCCGCCGTTCGGGCAAACCTGTCGCTATATTTTAGTGAGCCTAGCGACAGTGAAACTTGTTCTTGGCCATTTGGACGAGTTTGTCGCTATTCGATTTTAACGAGTTTAATGACAAAGATAACTCAGTACTTTTCAATTTTAGAGAGTTTGAAAGGGACGGAAAGGAAACTCTGAAGATTCTTGTTCATCATATAATCCCTTAAGTCCGAAAAAGCGTAAAATAATACGAAAGGGATGAATTTTCGATAGTTTTAATGAGCCGAACAAGATTAAAATCACTCAAGTCCAAAAAGATTAAAATCTAGAGGAGGGATAACACTTCCAATGACTTTAATGAGATGGAGAGGCTAATCGCTTGGCAATCTTTTCATATTTTACGAGTCAGTTGAAAAGAGCTTAAAGGAGACTCTTTTCTGAGAAACGAGTGATGATTTCGGGTAGCAACTGATTCCAGGTAAGGTTTGGAATTTTCCAATCATGGTAGTGTCACAAGGATGGCTAATAGAATCACTCTTCGCATATGTTCCTCAAAAGGGTAAACAATCAAATGGAGGTGAATGATCTGCTAAAAACAGAGTGGAGGTGATGATGAGAACACGACCAAGGCTCAAAAGCTGATGATAAGGCATTCACAATGGTTAATTACCGTTTAATTTTTTAGTGAGCTTAAACTCTGGGGGAAACAATTGCTCATTGCTTATGTTTATTTTTTAACAAGCTTGAATTCTGCGTTAAAACTCTCATCGTGGGTTTATTTTTAAATGAGCTTGAACCCTACGGTAACATTGCTCGCCAGTCATATAATAAGGATGTCTCATCTAAGATGCCATTTTTTATGGGGCTTGCACCTTTTTTAAGCTTTACCCTGGATCCTTTCTTTATGCAAGCTAGGAAATGACCAGCCTTACTAGTTTAAAGGGTTAGAGGACCTACAAATTTAAAAAATAAATGGTCGCTCTTCACTTGCATGCGGAAAGGTTTGCATGCCCCCAGGTATAGCGAAAAATTCCCATGTTACCATGAACAATTTCCATCCGCATCGCAGACAAAATGCTTCCTTGGCGATGTCTACCGAAATAGACAAAAGTGAGTGGCGCAGCCGCCTCCACTCACATAACTTTGATGAGGGAATCTTATTCCAGCCTAATCCCAATTTCTTATGAGGATGGGTGTGTCAGAATAGTCATATTCCTTTGTGGAAACCTACTCTATACCCAAGGTTTTCCTGCCGAAATAGACCAGGGTGCATGCCCCCTGGGTTTCAGTCATATCCTCCTGAATCACTTGCGCTCATCAGGTGGAAAGAATGGAGATCGATGAGACATTTCTTGCATGAAAAGACCATTTAGGGATGGCATTTGACTATTTGTGATGTGTGAACTGGGGAATGACAGTTGGTCTACGAGCTTGACCATTCTGCCTTCGTGCGGAAAACACATTACTCTAAAGAGTGAGGAGACGATAGCTCCCAGGCAATAAATATAGTCATGCCCAAGGACCAGATTATAATCCAGGGGTCCTTGGACTACCATCACGTTCATGTGGACAGTTTTCCTTTTCAAAGTAATGGGCACATTTGGAAGGATCCCTAATGGTCGACTGGTTCCTTTGTCAAAGCCTGTCAGATCTCTCATTTCAGGCAAAAGCGATGGCGAACCAAGTGCTTTCCAAGCAGTTGAGGAAAGGATACTCACAAAAGCCCCTTCATCAATGATGGTACTAGCCATGACCATTCTGTAAGCTTGTACAATGATTCGGAATGGCACACTAGTTGGTAAACGGCGTCTGCCTAGTAGATTCCAGTCGAAGGAAATGACTAGGTTGCTTGGAGGTGGGACCGAATAGACGGTCGGATATGACTCTGATGAAATTCCTTCCTATGATAAAGGATCAGGTAGACTAATCCCAAGTTCATCGGAGTCTGTGTTTACAAAAAGAATTTGAATGGTGTCGTTCTCTTTCTCTTCAGTGACGATATCATTCGAGGATGAACATTTTGAAGGAAAGACCAGGTCAACTGCCACCTCGACCTTTCGAATTTCGTTTGGTATGGATTCTGAGCATTCATTTTCAATGATAGATGTTTCGGCCGACCACAATGGCATGCTAGCCGGATTTTCAACCAGTGGGGGACTTGGCAAGAGTTTTTTATATCCGGAGGGAGTCGTAGCGGTGAAGCAGGACAGTCATCCAAAACTCTTTTATCTTTGTCAAGGAAGGGACAATGATGGATGGTGTGATCACCTTCACACAATTTACAAGGAAATTTGTGATTCCTTTTCTATCCAGATACTTCACTTTCACTGGTTGATGGTGTGCTTTCAACATGATCATCAGAGGTTAACGACACCGGATTGTGCAAATGAGGAGACCAGCCCCTTAAGATCCGGGGGATGTAAGGACAATCTCGATGATAGTGGTCTCCATTGCAAATGACACATGGAGATTTAGGTTTAGACTGTGCAGTGTGAGGATTTTCGCTAGACGATGCCTAGTTGCCCCCTTTCGATTTTGGTTCCTTTTTCTTCTTTTCTTTTTCTCTTTCTACTTCTTCTTCTTCTTAGTTACTTGATCTTTAGCTTTACCAGCTTTATCAAGCCAAGAGGAAGGAGGAGAGGGAGAAATAGATGAAGTAGAAGGTTGGGGGGAAAACTTTCGTATCATCTAGTTGCTGACTTGACTATTTAGGAATTATGGTATTCTGAACGACAGAGGTAGATAAGAGCCATAAGGGCAAACCAATCGTCAACCCTCGAAGTGACAATGTGGCCATATGGGGCACACCAACATCTCCCCAAGAGGAGAAAGGACTAGGATTTCCTCCAAGGGGAAATCCTTGGTTGGTAGACTCCATTTTTCTCAACCTAAAGACAAACGAGGGAACTTGTGATGTTATTCCGATTAAAATAAATTTTAGATGCTTTGACACAACTTGTTTTTTCAATTTTAAAGAGTCAAGAAAAAACAAAAGATGACTCTAGTCGCCTTTGATTTTTAATGAGCCTGAAGTGACAAGTGCTCAGATGGACCTTTTCTTTTAAAGAGTCTAAAAAGGAGAAAAATAGACTTATATGGAGATCTAGGTAGAGGGGATTACCAAACCAATCGCAAAACTGCAGAATAATTTTTACGGTACAACAGTCAATCTTCCTGAATGCTGTGTTAAGTGCATTGCAATCCATAGGGCGGAAGACATAGCTTCCTAAGGATAAAGGATGCAGCCTATTATGGTCTCCCAATATATACTCAATGGTACGTGGGAGCACAAGTCTGTACTGGCACTTGTTGTCTTAGAGTGGAGGAATCACCCAATGAACAATGAAAACAATAGTTACCAGGTTTTACGATGCTGGAATACGTCTCTAGCCTAGACTTCTAGATGTTATGCGTTAGGTTCCAAAGCATTTTTAGATTCATTAAATTTATTTTATAGTTGATCTTGTTTAAAAATTTGCCTTTCAGTTTCACCGCGTGATGTGTATACAATTCCTAAAATGCAGTCTAAGAAGATAAACAACTATTTAATCTTCTTTTGGCAATGAAAATCCTAGCTACTAAGGAAAGAAAGTTGAGAGTATTTCAACAAAGAGCACAGAGCACACACTAAATGCACTGTCCTAAATCAAACCAAGCAGCCTAAATGCAAATGCACATGCATGTATTTGTTTTCAGCCTTCTTAATGTATGAATGACGAGAAGAAAGCTAAGTGCAAATCTGAATTATTTTCAAAGCGAAAATACTCAACAAATTTGTTTTCAAAATGAAGTGAAGGCAAGGGAGACACTTTGCGATTTCGAAATGAAAATTGCTTTTGGACACTTTAAAAACTACTAATTCAAATCATATACAAGAGAAACAGTATAATCAACTATCAAGAACAATGGGATTCTCTTCTATAACTGAAAACAACGCTTACGACACTTTCAGATTAAGAAACGACAGTTCGACTACGCTACTTCTTTGCAAAAGAGAACTGAAAATGGCGCACAATACATAAAAAAAACTTACAGTTCTTTGCATAATAGAGGTAGAATGATGGAAGAGAAGAGGGTTTTCACAGAGATATACTGACCACAGACAGCAAAACTCTTGAATAGAACTGAAAATAGTGAAGAAAAAACCAAGTCTGAAGGTAAAGTTAACCTTCCCTGACCATCGCACCTGTCACATAGGGAATTTAGTATGCAGCGCACCTACTGCACACGGGAAGTGTGAGGCATACAGACTGCCTTGAAGGCAGGGTGTGATGGTACCAGTGTGAGACTTTTAACCAATTTTTGCTCACAATTTGCAATTCAGTTCAGGGATTTAGGCCGAGTAAGTGATGTTCAGTAAATGTAAATCACAGGGGTTAATCTAAGGAGGTTACTAGAGGCACCACTTAGGGAAATTAGAACATTTGCAGATCTGTTGTTTAATTCTAAATGCCAAAAAAAATATGGCCAAGTGAGTTGTATTGATGCCATTAGAGTTTGCCTTAATGTTTTTCATGTGTGAGGCTAAGTCTGCATATGATTGATGTATTGAGGGAAAAATATTGAGTCTGAGTTTGATAAGTTAGGGTGGTGTTGTTACCTGGAATAGTGTCCACTCGAAGCTGCTATTCCCACTAAGACTGGTAGCTATCTTAGAAACAAACAAGTAAAGTCTACTTTCACTTTCCTTTATGAAAATATATAAGAGTGGAACGAAAGACACCAACCTTAGTCTTGCGCTTGGTTTCCTTGATTGATTCCTCTCCTTCTTGATAGATCTTTGTCGTTTCTTCTTCATCTACCCAACTTCAAAGAGCACCTGTGGAATCAAAGTAGCATACTACTATCAAAGAACAGAGATCTGTATTCATAAATAGCACAGGACCATATATGTGTTAACCATACAAATGCATATATAATCAAACATACAAGAATATGGAGGAAAACTTGAATAACTTTATTAATATCAAGAAAAGCAAGAGGATTACAACCAATAGTTTTGACCCATCATCATCCTCTAGCAAGAAAGCCCTTCTTCACCTCAAGTAAAGCTTAAATAACCCAACACTATGAAGTTTCACCAGAAAACCAACAACACTTCTCTACAAGATACAAAATTCCAGCCTCTGGATCTCTATGATGAAGGGATCCATATATAGATGATTGTAGGGGGGTGAGTCATCTTCTGGGGTTTTGATTAGTGTCTTCATATCTGGTAGTTCTTTGATTCCACTTGGAACTGATGATCTCTTACTCATCCCTCATCGAAAACAGAGAGGCAAGTGTTAGAGGGGAAGCTTCTGGAAGATTCCATGATCTTCCACCTCGCAAACTGTCTCTACCATTTGTCCATTCCTGACCATTGCACCCTACAGAGGGGCCATTCAGTATGCATCACACCCTTTACACTGGGAAGGTGATATGCATTGCACCCTCTGCACTGGCTATTCAGTATGGTCCAGTTTTGACCATTTCTGAGCAATTTTTAGTGGAGAACTTCTGGGAGATGATGTAATCAGCTGACCTTGTTCCTTTAGGTAGTGAAGCAACACCTTTAGGGACTCAGGAGCCCTCAGTTTATGGAAATTTATGATTGGGGTTGTAGTGCCCAAAAATTTCTATAACAGGTGTTGAGATGATAATTATTGAATTGAGAATCAAAATATGATATGTTGACAGATTTGTATTGTTCTAGAATTATAGCACTTATTTATGTTAGCCAACCTTGTACTTGTCTTGTTTTTGCTATATTCATGGAAGATTCTATATACTTTTTAATTTCTTGAAGAGAGTATGTGTTGACTGAGTATGAGTATGCTATAAAGAGAGAGGTGTTTATGTAAGAGTAGATGATTTTATGTATATATTGTTGAGTGAGAAAGTTGGATGAATGTGTTAGTTTTGAGAACAGAGATTGGTGGAGTTTGTGGTATTCAATTGAGAAAATCAAGTGTTTCCTTAATGTCATTGACATATAGCTGGAAATGTGTATGGTTAGATTATCTACTACTAGGGTTTATCGTAGAGTTGAGTTGTAGAGAGGTTGCATGCTTTTTTTGGTCAAAATATTGTTGAGTTTATTTTCTTCTGTGAGCTAGGATTGATTACAGAGGGATGTTTCTAGAGAATAACATGCCATGTCATTAAACTGCTATCCAAGAGTGCATTTGTTGAGTATGAGTTATTGAGCAAGTTGTTGCCATAATAATAGAGGGATTTACAGTTTGCAAATTTATTAGCCCATGGATGAGTCATTGAGGCAATTCGTAGCCCATTGTGTTGAACCTCTCGTTAGAACAAATTTGATGAGGATAGATTTTGAAGGGCTTAGATCTGGGAAGGATGAGGAGCCAAAGTGAAAGCGGACTCCAAGACTCCCAAGGAAGAGCATAAATCAAATGAGAAGAGAGTAGATCTATTTCACATGTCAAGAATCCTAAACACCATATTACATATCTAAAGTTAAAGGGGACATGGAAGCAGGCGAGACTACAAATATTGAAGTAGAGAAGGAAATTACAAGGAACTCAAGTCAAATGATTGTGGAAATAGTTAAAGGGTCCATTTTTGGGCAAGAGTCACATGGGAAATGCTCTAATTTGCATGATCATGAGGAGAGGCGTGACTTAGAAATTCCTTAATCACATCATGAGGATCACGATTCTACTCTCTTGGAGAGCACATTGAAGCCTTAGGTGATAATAATGGATGAAATAGGGTCCTATACTAAGTTGAGTCCATTGATTTTCACGAGTAGACCTTTGAAGAGCATGAGAAATGATATGGAGATGATGATAGCAACACACCTTTGCATCCGGTTTTAATGAATGAAGGGGATGACTAAAAAATTGACCCCATATGTGAAGAAGACCAAGGAGAAGACATTCAGGGAGACTTACGAGATGAGGTATTAATGATTGAGAATGAAGAGTACATACAGGAGCGTGAGTCAGATGAGGATGATATGGACAATGTGCATAATGAACCACCTTTAAAGAGATAGTCGAAGCCTTAAGTTAGAGATGTGGTGGAGGTGGTTGAGCATCCATATTTGGGTCCACCCATTGATGAGGTGTAAATAAATGCAGAGGTAACCAGCAGGAATGTAGTAATTTTAGACAATAGCTTCTAGGAGAAGATTGAGTATTTCATGACCTATCTTATGGCATTTAAGCAAAAGATCCAAACAAAACGAGGCACAATATTCCTACAAAATAGTTAGATTGAGGATCTTAGAGTGGTGTGTGTCAAGTGAGTAGCTATATTGTCTAGCATTGGGGGACAACTTAGGTTCCTAGCCAAGTAGCAAGAGGAGTATACTTTGGAGATACTAAGAAACACTCTTTAGGAGTACATCGATAGGGCTTGTAGCACTAGCATCCCATCTCTCCACATTGGAGAGAGAGGGGTAAGGTTTTCTAGGTGGATGTTATTGGTTTACTAGGTGGATCAATATGGATGGAGCATGGAGTAGCATCAATGTAGTAGAATTGTTCCATGTACAGGAGTTCATGAATTCAATCCTTCCCATGGGATGGATTGATAAGAGATTATGGGTTGGTATTCTATTGATGGGGTCATATTCTTAGCTTGGGGCACAACAAAACATGAACATTTAGGCATGGGAAATGATGGAGGGCTACGGTGGTTTTGTAACCTATAGGTCCTAGGGCCTAGGTGGATTTGGGATCTAGGTGGATCTATTGATGGTTGGTTGAGTCAAAGATGGGTTTGGGATCCAAACAATGAGGGATCCATCTAGGTTTAATTAGCATGGAGACATGATGTGGCCCAATGGTTCCTGTGGGATTTTGGTATCAATGTATAAATGCTTCTATAGTGGATGCATTTAGATTGCTTGAGGGAAATAAATCTTGGGGTGAGAGGACTTGTAATGTTTCCATTTTCAGATTTCCTTATGATGCAGCTAGGATGGACTTCTTGGGTTGTTGGTAGCTAGTTTACAGGAGCGATATTACTTTGTCAAGGGACTAGGAGGGTTTTGGAGGTGTTTTATATGGTCTAATGGAGTTTTCTTACTTTATTTCACCATTGCGAGTAGTTATTGGTTATGTTGCATTCTGATAACTCTAGTAAAACAAAGTTATTTTCAATATATTTTAATTTTATACACTAAAGGTGTTTTTGGGAACATGTTGTTTGGAGAAATACCTTACTGTTAGATCGTTGGAACTAGAATGGAGATATATATAAGATGGGACTGTGAAACGTGACCTTTGGTGGCTAGAGAAATCATAAAGATGAATTTACCATTTTCCTAGATTAAAAGTGACATTAATTAGTCACTTACTTAAATAAAAAGAGAAAAATTGTTTAAGTGAAGAAATGGCAAGAAGGGGAAATTAACTTAGATAAGATAAAATAAATGTCACTTAAAATAAAGTAATAGGGAGAGTATTATAGAGAAGGAATGAAATAAAAAATTAAAATACTTCTAAAAGGTTGAAGAGAGTTCCATCCAATCTTTAAAAGGAGGGAGAGCTAATCATTTGGGACATCTTGGGTTTGTTATATTTTTTTATCACTGAGGTTTGGATTACCATGTTCTAAGCTTCAGTAGCCGAAGAACGAAAAAAATTGGATGATTCAGTGAGAGTGGAGAAGAAACCACCTCATCCCTTGGTGAAATCATCTGGACTTCATAGAGTTCCAGTTTCTATTTTGGAGGCCTCATTTAGTCTTGTAGCGGATCTTTTAGAGGTCGCATTCTCAACCATTTCTAGTTTTTGTATCAACATGTAATATTTAATTTCATAATAATAAAATAAAGTTGAGAATTAGCATATTTTCTCTTGCCTATTATGAATTGTAGTTTTTGATTATAATTTTTCCATGGATTTCATATTATGATTAATATAATTTGGTTAATAATTTTTATGACATAATTTCCCAAAGAAAAATCCCAAATATTTAACGAAATATTAAAGCAAGATATTATGGAAATGTATAATACTAGATTGGAAATAAACATGACAGATAATTTAGTTCCTATTCATGCCACATATCATCTTAAGTGTCACCCCATATTAAAAATAAACTTACTAAAAATAGAAAATGCTAAAAATAAGTGATGATCCCAAATGGTAGGGAAGGTTTAGTAGTGAATTAAAAGTGCTCATTTGTTTCCCTCATGATGTACGAAAGCTATTAAAATGATGGCCTAGGTGAGGTTTTGACGAAATCCTTAGTGCAACGTACCCCAACACTCAACCCCCCTCAAATGATAATTGGGAGTATACTAGTGAATGAGTCATAGAATTTTTTAGGGATGTTAGGTACATGTGTACAACATAAATATGTAAAACCGTAAATGAATATTGATAATTTTCATCCAATTTAGGTACTCATGAAACAACTTATGCAAGAAACAATATGGAAAAACTGAGGTAAAGAAGGAAAACCCAATGGGAAAAAACCCCCCTCAAAATATAATGCATACTGTATCAACTACACAATTGTTATGAAAAAGGATGGTGTTTATATTCAACCCCATCATGAATCTATCCTTGGATTTTTCCCATACACTCATATGAGAATAATTTTTCTCCTTGTTAATCCTTGTACTTTCTAACAATAGGAGTGAGAGCTCATAGTACAAAAAGGTTGAACACTAGTTCTCTATGAATTGGTAGTTTCTCCCACTAAATCACTAGTTGCCTAAAAATCATGATATGCCATTTGTATCTTGTGATATGGATCTGCAATGGATTTGATATGGAATTCTAAATCAGATCCTAAAAGTTTATTAGAAATATTATCCAAAGACTATGCAAAATCATCCTGAAGATCCCCTTAGAAAGAGATGTTGGCGAAGTTGTTGTAGTAAGACTACTGCAAGGTAGAAAAAAAGAATGCTTTGATGCAACCATATTATGAGAGTAACATAAGTTTAAAATAAATTTATCATATAATAATTTAATAGTTTTGAAAGCATTACCCATACCTTGATCTTTCTATGGCTTGTTTTTAGTCTTCTTCTTCACATTGTTTGGATGATTTAATCTAGATTATGTTACTAAAGTACTTTGGCCCTAAGATCAATTGTCTTCACCATACAAGAACTCTCTGAATGAAATCCTCTATTATAGTAGCTACACTTTTTTCTCTCCTTCTTATATATTCCCGCCTTGCAAATCATATTTATTTACTCGATTCAATGCTTTCTTCATTTATGTGATTAAGATACTTTTTTTCCTTTGTGTTTATTGTTATACTTCTTCATTATAAGTGCACAGGGTTTGAAGGGATTATAAACTCTAATGTGTATGAGATTATTCTTTTCATGTATTAAGGTCTCGATTAGGATCTTCTAATTTTTACCCATAGAGAGTTTAGAATTATGGAAAGAAGAGGCAAAGACATAATATTGAGAACCTAGTGTAGAAAGTACAGGGAGGATAAGTTGCTCCTCCTTATGTATCCCACAAGTTCTTACCTCTTCATAAGAGTCTTGAATCTTGCAAAGCGATGAGCCTCATCATTGCGTAATTATATTTGCCTTAATTCACCTCCTAGCTTAGGCAAACCAACTATTCTCACAACTTATTGCATACTTTTGATTATATTTTGTTTATGAGATGAGTTAGAGTTGGATATTTTGCTTTGTGGTCTAATGTGCATGTAATGCATGATTAAAATATAAAAGATAGGAATTTTAGCAAAGACCTTGGTCAAAACTCAAATGGGACAAAGGAGAGAAATTATAGGAGGGAAATCCTCCTCATTTACTACCCCCCCATTCGAATGTTCCTCCATTAGCTCAGAGTGCAAATAACCAAATCATGATGACTAAAAGGCAGCCGAGCAAGTGAAAAGTCAAAGCACTAGTTTATCTTGAGTTTTGGAGCCGAGCCTCCCTAAGTGTAAGGAAGTCATTGGAGACTTCAGTTGTATAAGTAGAGAGGCCTAGGACCTCAATATGATACTTTTGATTATAAAACTTGAATTTATTTTCGAGCTGCAAGACTTGTGACAGTTGTTGATGTAATCCATTGTTTTGATAATAAGAATGAGTTTTGTTTTGAGCCAACACTGAGTTAACTCAGAGGGATGAAGCTCCTGGGTTAGGGCCCAACCCTAGCAGCTAAGGCTCCTCTTTACTATACATTTATGCTACCTTAGATCCATGGTTTAATCGTTTGCATAAATAGATGCATTTCCATTACAACAACATATTGAATAGATTCATGGTTTAATCATTCATTTGCTTAAGTAGCTACATTTTCATTACAGTAGTGTAGATTAGATTGGTTGCATTTCAGATTTCTAGTTATCACATGAGCTTTGGAGTTTGTTGTCTTGATTCAATACTTGGTTCATTTCATCATTATTGTCTTCAATCACTCTCTTTTTGTAATAGATCTCACTCATATTCTCATTTCCTTCAACACGAAATACTTAAGTGCAAGCCAATAAATTACGTCTTAAGTGGATTATACCCATATATATCCTTACAGTCTGATCCACTATAAACCTGACAAATCACTGCCCGATTCATTTCAACGCTTGACTTTATGTGCTCCAGATCTCCAATGTCGATCCATCTAGCTTGATCCAACGACTATCATTAATTCTTCCACCTAATTTATGCATCCCAAATCTCCACCATCGATCTGTCGCACCCTCGATCCGATGGTTATTGTGTCACCTAATGACCAACTAGCTTGGATGATCTCCACCATTGATCAACCTCGCTTGATGCAACACCTATCGCACAATCTCGTGCAAATTCTTTCATGGTCGATATCCCCCTGAGAGCATGCGAGAAAAGTGGTTTTCCCATGGTACATTTCATTCACTTAGGATAATCACGTAAAATTTTGGAATTTTGATTACAGCCTTGAGGGCATGCAAGAAACTACTTACCGCCTACGGAAACCCGCTCCCACAAGAAACTACTTGGTGCCTATGGAAACCTGCTCCATCATTCCACACGTTTTTTACCCTTCTGTCGCCACGTGACTTGATGTGATCCACCCATCTATTCAATTCATCTTCATGATAAGATCTCCACCATTCATCTCCCGTTTAACCCTGTTCGTCCATCTACTCACTTAACCTATGCGATAAGATCTCTGTCGCTCATCTTTCAGTAGTCCTATTTGTTTATCTATTCACTAAATCTCCTGTGATAAGAGCTCTGTCACTCATCGTTTATTAACCATGTTCGCTCATCTATTCACTAAATCGCTCATGATAAGATCTCTGCCATTCATCTTCCGATTAGTCATGTTCGTCCATCTCTTGACTTAACCTCCCACGATAAGATCTTCACCATTCGTTTTCTGATTAGTCTTATTCATCCATCTATTCACATAATTTTTTGCAATAAGATCTCCGCTGCTCATCTCCCATTAATACTTATCCCGATCGATCCAACGGTTCTTATGCACTTTTGCTTCGTTACATCCTCCTTTCACTAATTTCAATCTTCACTTGCTCTTTCGCTTAACTCCTTGCATGCTTGATTTTACCAAAAAAAAACCAAAAATGAGAAAATGGCTTTAGTTTAGTTTCTTTGTTTATTCATTAGTTTAGTTTGATACTCTTTACTTTTGTAACTTAGATAGCAGCATTAGGTTAGTGTTGATTTAGCAATTCTGCTTAGCATAATTGTTGAAATGGTTAATTAAGATATGGTGTGATATTAGCATTACATGTTGTTTTCTTCATTACTGTAGTATAGTAGCTCTCTTAGAATAGATTTTCTCTTATTCCATCAAAGAATCAAGCTTCTTCTGACTCTATACAAGTCTAGCTTGGAATCCCTGGGGTCTCTTGCTATATGAACAAGTGACAACAGGAAGGACCTTCACCTCTACTTGTGCATATAGCATTGTCACCTCCAAGTTTGTACGAACCCCAGGTTGATAAGTAATGCCTGTACCCCAGGAGTTTCAATATCATTGTTGCAATACTGACGCTCATCACGTTTTGGCGCCATTGCTAGGGAGGTGTTAGAGTAGAATGTGATTACTGCTTTCTTTTCTTCTATTTCTAGTCTTCAACTTTCTTCCATTAGTTTATTTATGCAAAAGTAATCTAGTAGCTTCCTTTCTTTCATTTGTCATTATCTACTTTCTTTTCCATTCTACAAGTAGAATTTCAATTCAGCAAGTAGTTTCTCTCTGTCAGTAGTTTTCATTCAATCAACAATTTTATTTCTGCAATGTACTTTCTTGCTAAAAATCTTCCAAAAACCAACTCAAAAACATTTCCTTTCATGCCTCATAGGAGTAAGGACAATTTAGGAAAATTCATGCCAAATACCCCCACTGCATCCAACAACCAACTTTCACTCTTCTTTGGTGGTTGTGAACTGGAGGAACCCTTAGGTGAACAACCTGAGATATTTGAAGAACCTATAAGAGAAGAAGAAGAAGAAGAACCTATTCCTATTGAACCAATGGTTGAAAACCAAAATGACAGAGGAAATAGAGAGAGAGTTTAGGGTGCCTTCCGCATCAGGGAAACCAATGGGGACACTAGGATGGAGAACATAAGCCCCTCTGCTCTACCTCATTCAATGGCCTGACCACAGAGGACTCTGACACTTTCCTATTTTAGTTTGCTATTATATGCCGAACCTATTATTATAGAGATGATGAGAAAAAGTCAAAACTATTTCCATTTACCCTCAAGGATGCAACATTGCACTGGTTCATGGTTTTACCTAGAGATAGCATCACAACTTGGGTTCAGATGCAACAATCTTTTAAGAACAAATATAGGGACCACTGTAGGTCAAAGGATACTAAGGAAATGATTTTCAGGATGACCATGGGCCACGATGAATCCTTAGAAGACTATGAAGGAATATTCTAGCTCAGTTACAAAAGGGCCATGTGCACACTTGACCCTGTGTCACTAAAGCTGGTCCTGCTTAGAGGAGTAAGGGAAGATTTTCTAGATACCTTACATATGTTAGTAGGAGGAGGTATCTACCAATTACCCTATGAGGATATCAAGACTGTATTTAGAAGCCATTCCAGGGCAGCCATAAAAAAGGGTAGGAGTAGTTAACCTATGGCTAGTACATCATCTTCCAACTCATATATCAAGGGTGAAATTAGAAATATGCTGGAAGATTTTGAGAGTGAGATGATGCAAACCCTTGCCTTGCAATTGGATACCATGAACATCAAAAGGAAGCAAGAGAAATCAAAGAGAGCCTTGGCCATATTTTGTCCTAGATGCACTAAGAGGCATCCTAGGAACGGATGTCCATTAAACTGCATTGAGATTTGCTTGGTCTGCGAGGAAAACCACTCCACAGATAAGTGCCCTTCTTTACCTGGACTCAAAGTTGTATATAAAGGAGCTGAAGGGTCATTGAGCAGCTTTTCTACATCAAGCAAAGGATACTTCTTGGGCCTAGACCATACTAGCAACATATGCAAGGGTCATCCCATGCATATTACGACCCCAACCAAACCACAACTATACCTTCTTGGGGACCCCGTGCTCATCCTTCCTAGTCTACACTCCCTCCTTGGTCCTATGCATCTCAGTTTCATTTCCAGCCAACTAGCCAGTCATTTTAACCTTATGTTCAGCCACAACCTGAGTGGAATACCCCACATCAGGGGTGGAGGCCCCAATACAACAATGCTCCAACTCTATTTCCTCCACCACATACCCAACCAAAAAACCTACACTTTGCTCCACCCAAGCAAACCAAAATTTCTACGTAGCCAAATCCAAACCCAAATAATAGGCAGACTCAACAAGTATATAGTGGAGAGACATCATACACAGCTTACGCTGTAGAAATCCAAGAGATTAACCTAAGACCTGGAAGAATTCTCCTAGATAACCAACCTCCCTCTCTACATAGGGAGGTTGAGGAAGAAAGAGAGGAAAGAAACCTTAAAGTAAATCCACCCTTTCCTAAGAGATTAGCCCAACCACTCCAGTCTACCCTAGAAGAACTTGAACTTATGGGAGAATTGAAAAATCTATGTGTAAAGATCCCCCTTCTCCAAGCAATAAAAGATTTTCCCATTTACAATAAGTTGATTAATGAGAAATTCTTCAAGAATCCAAGAAGAAGAAAAAGGGACGCCCCTACCATTAATGTCATTAGGAAACTATCTGACTTAACGTTGGGGCAAGTAATATGTTTGAAATATTTGGACCCTAGAAGCTCTGTAGTAGATGTGCACATCAATGGCACCATTGTCCCACACACTCTAATTGATCTGGGGGCTACCAATAATGTGATGAAGAAGGAAACCATGCTCAAGCTCAACCTCCAAGGGTCATTGAGGAAGACCACAACAACATTGCAACTTGCAGACCATTCCATAGTCACCCCTAAGGGAATTGTGGAGGATGTGATGGTCTCCATTGAATCCTCGGAGTAACCTGCAAATTTCCTAGTTCCCCAACCTAAGGCTAAGCTTACTGGTTACCCTCTCATCCTTGGGAGGCCATGGTTGGCCACAACTGATGCTTACATTAGCTACAGAGTTAGGAATATGACCATCAAGAATGGGAATATTTCCAAGCATTTAGTCCTATACCCTCCTGCTCAACCTTCTATAGAGCATGATTTACCTTTATTGTTGGAGGAGGAATAAGATGAGGCTTATTCAGCCCAACTTTATGCTTTGGAAGCAACCATAGGAGGACGACAACAAGATGAGGATGACTTAATTGAACACCTGCTCCAAAGTCCAACTCCTAGTATATTACCTAGAAGAAGAAGTAAGGGAAACCCAAAAAAATCACCCAATTGACTTATGCTTGGCGAATTCCAACCCACTCCATGTAAAAACCATAGAATTTGGCCCACAGAAAACTTTGGAAATTAATCCATCTCTTTCTGCTCTTGAAGAGGAAAATCTATGCAACATGTTGAGAGAAAAACTAGAAGCCTTCACCTAGAGTTACAAGGAAATGAAGTGAGTACACCCCTCAGTGTGTACTCACCACATATACATCAAAGAAGGTTGCAAGATAGTCAGGAAACCACAAAGGAGGATGAATCCAGCTCTTAAAGACATAGTTAAAGAGGAACTGCAAAAACTGCTAGATGCATGATTCATTTACCCTATCTCTGAGAGTGAGTGGGTCTCTCCTTTAGCGTTAGATCCTAATAAAAATGGTAAGTGGAGGATTTTGTGTCGATTACAGGGAGTTGAAAAAAGCCACAAAGAAGGATCATGTTCCCCTACCCTTCATTGAACAAGTGCTAGATGGCTTGGCAGGGAAGAAGTTCTTTTCTTTCCTATATGGATTCATTGGGTACAACCAAATCCAAATATGCCCAGAAGACCAGGATAATACCACATTCACCTATCCTTGGGGTAATTTTGCCTATAGGATCCTTACTTTTGGCCTATTGCAATGCTCCTGCCACTTTCCAGAGAGCAGTCTTGAGTATTTTTGCTGAATTAGTACATGATGCAGTGGAAATCTATATGTATGATTTTACACCTTATGGTTGTGATTCTTAAGAAGCCCTTACTAACCTAGGCAAAGTATTGCACAAATGCATTAAAATGAACTTGTCTCTCAGTCCAGAAAAATGTGAATTCTTAATTACTAAAGGGACCGTGCTAGGTCATTCAATATCCCAACAAGGACTGCAGGTGGACCTAAACAAAATAGCAATCATCCAAAGGTTTCCACCTCCTCAAAAGTAGAGGGATGTCAGGAGTTTCTTGGGGTTAGCTGGATACTACTGAAGGTTCATAAAGGACTTCGTCAAGTTGGCCTCTCCTTTATTTGGGTTGTTGGCCAAAGATTTAGAGTTTATATGGTGAAAAAGTTGTCAATAGGCCTTAGGCATTTTAATGGGTAAGTTAACCACTGAACCAATTCTTCGAGGCCCAAATTAGGCCCTCCCTTTTCATATTCATGCTGATGCCTCACACAAAGCCATAGGAGTAGCCTTAGGTTAGGTAGAGGAGAAATGTCTCTATGCCATTTATTTTATCAGTAAGAACCTGTCAAAGGCTGAGCTAAATTATATTGTGTCTGAAAAGGAACTCCTGGCTAATGTGCATTCATTAAACAAATTTAGGCATTACATTACATGCTATCAAACATTTGTGCATACTGACCATGCTGCAATCAATTTTTTAATGAACAGACCAGATGTGAATGCTAGAACTATAATATGGTTGCTTTTATTACAACAGTTTGATCTAACTATTGTTGATAAGCCTGGTAAGGAAAAATATTGTTGCCGACTTTCTATCTGAGATGAATCTGCCTGTAGGTGAAAAAAGAATGGTGGATGACCAATTACCAGACTAGAATTTGTTTGTTATTTTAGTTCTCTCCCCATGGTTTGCTAATATAGAAAACTATTTGGTATCAGCACAGTTCCCACCAAACTTACCCTCCAAAGAAAAGAGCAAGATAGTCAGGAAAAGCACCCCCTTCACCTAGATTGGGGGCAATCTTTTCAAACTTGGCCCAGATAAAATCTTGAGAAGGTGTGTAAGGTAAGAGGAAGTTTTTGACATCCTTTTGACCTGTCATGATGGGCCTTGTCGAGGTCACTTTGTAGCAAAGAGGACAACATTCAAAGTGTTACAAGTGGGCTATTATTGGCCCACTCTTCATTAGGATGTGAAGAAGTACATTAGTCAGTGTGATCGGTGCTAGAGGATGGGAAAGCCTACTCCAAGAGATGAAATGCCCCTACAACCTCAAGTGACTTTCGAGCCATTTGACAAGTGGGGCATGGAATTCTCAATCCTCCAAAGAAAAAGAAGTACATTTTTGTGTGCACTGAATATTTGACTAAGTGGGCTGAAACTAAGGCAATTAAGGCAGCAACAGAAGAGAAGGTGGTTGAGTTCCTAAGGGAGAATGTATTCTACAAATTTGGGTACCCTAGAGAGCTAGTCATAGACCAAGGCAGCTAGTTTACCTCCAACATGACTGAAGAACTTCTCAGCCATCACAAAATCAAGCATAGGACCTCCACTCCTTATCATCCAAAAGCTACTGGGCAAGTGGAGGTGACCAACAGGGCACTAGAGAGCATCTTAATCAAGGTAGTGAATAGCAACAAGAAGGATTGGGCAGAGAGACTATTTGAGGCCACCTGGGCCTATAATACAACATGGAAGACCACCACTGGATTTACACCCTATGAGCTGGTCTATGGGAGAAACGCTTTGCTGTCCATTGAGTTTGAATATAACACATTGAGGATGGTAGCCCAACTAGATTTGGATCTCAGTCATGCATAGAAAGAAAGATTGTTCCATTTGAATGGCTTGGATGAATTTAGAATGCAGACCCCCCTACATACAAAGATATTTCAGCTTTAGAGGAAGATATGGAATGATAAGAATATTAAGGAGAAGCAATTTCAAGAGGGCGATTGGGCATTGCTATATGATTCTAGGTATAAATACTTCAAGGGAAAGCTAAGGACAAGATGGCTCGAACCTTATGTGCTAGAAAGATTCCATGATAATGGTTCAGTGCAAATCAAAACTATAGACGAAGAAGCCATTCCATTGCTTGTTAATGGACACTGATTGAAAATGTACAAGAGCCCTTTACCAAAGCAAGAGTTCATTGACAATATCAATAAGACGGTGATTATGGTGGAGCAAGTTCCAACTCCTCCCTCATCAGGGCACTGAAAAAGAGAAAAAAAAAAGAAAAAAGAGTCAGGATTTAGGTGAAAACCTCCATGAGGCACCTGAGTCCCATCTTTGGGTTTAAAACCTCGTCAGGCTATCCAATGATGAAAAAAAATGAAAAAAGAAAAGGAAGATTGCTGGGTGAAAACCTTCCTTGAGGCGCCCAGGGAAAACATCTAGGGTGAAAACCTCTCTCAGGTAGCCTAGGTGTTTTTCAAAGAAAAAAAAAGAAAAAAAGAAAAAAGACATAATTGTTATTTGCATGTGCGCGAGAAAGACAATTAAGGAGAAAAGAGAAGATCCAAAGGGAACCATACCTCACATATTCATCTCCTTCACTCCTTACCATGCATCCCTCCATCAATTCCATCATTTTTTCACTTCATTGTTTCAATTTAGGCGAAGACTGTGTTTTCAAAAAGAGATCAATTTCTTCCAGTTATTCCCTTGCTCCACACATAGTCATTCATTGCAGCATCCTCACAACCCCAGCTAGCAACATGATTAAGAAATTCTAAGGGAGAAGAAACTATAGAACATCGTGTAGGAAATCCTGTAGCATCCTATCCCACAGCATATCTATCATCAGCTATAGGCCTTCACTAGGATAATCTAAGAGCTCGATAGTAGACAACAAACAACAGATAACAAAGGAGCAAGAAGAATGACCATGCAACAAATAAACAATGCAACACCGCAGATCTTCGACAACTGTAACATGGCATTGAAACCACAGGTAAGTATCTCGCTCACTCACTCATATGCATAATTTGATAAAAAATTGTAAAGGTTACAAGGTAGTTGGTTTATAAGTGAAAAGGTGGCCATTTAACTTGGCCAACTTTGTTCAGTCATCACACAAAAAACTAGGTTTCCTCTCACACATGGCTGCAGTCAACTCAAAGACAGAGGAGGAGTAGGACAAGAAGTGGTTAACTACGGATCTATGAGGTGGGAGCTGGTTACGAGGAGTGGGAGCTGATTACAGGGAAGCTCACCCTGAAAATCCATAAAGGGAAACAAAAAGTTGTTTGCATGCATTCATGCTTTCCACCTCCTCAAAAATTCCTAATGTAAGTCACTCTCATAACTATGGCCACCCACTGAAAGCAAGGATCCATTGTTCTGCAAGAGAATTTGTACAGGAGCATGCACATGAATTCCTACAGGAACATTCTATAGGAGCAGTATATAGGATACACAAAGGCATTTACAGAATAGGCAGAGAAGGTTTCAAGAGGGAATATCACGAGAGTGTCCACTGCCACCATTCTAAAGAGGTAGGATCCAAAAATCCATCCCCATTTATAGGCAAATGAAATAAAAATGCTATAAAAGCTAGTGGATATAACAATTGTGGGAGGTGAAGTACACACACAGGAAACTCTGTTTTCTCCTAAATTTAAAATTATTGTTTCAAACCTCTCATTTCCTCCTCAAGCCTCGCAAGCAAGATGAAAGAAGGGTTTAATAGGAGAGAACCCACAAACACTGTGAGGATACAACGACACCCCCAAGTGCTTGAAATATTTATAAGACACCAATGGATGGGGTTTTCCAAAAAATTCACAAGGTATGATGATGAGGTGGCTCAAGAATTTTCTCATTCCCTCACTCCACACAACAGAATCCATGCCACTGTTATAGTTAGAGGGCTCACTATATATCTCACCCCAGAGCTCATCAGTAGGGTCACCACACTTCCCCTAGGAATTCCATGGAGAAAAGAAGACAAAGTAGACAGTTAGGTGGCAAAAAGGAAATTATTTTCAGAAGGTGAAGAACCCACAGAGGATAAAAATGGAGTAAGGAGGGGAAGTCTGCCATACCCATGGAGTGAGATAGTTTACCAACACATCAAATATATCTCATGTGAGGGTAGATACAGTGTTGTTTATGGCTACCATTTTAGGGTGCTTGAAGAATTAAGATTTGGGGTAGAAACACCAGTTCACCAAAGACTCAACATACCCTATTTCTTAATGCAATCACTCATAGACTCTAGCAACAAAGTAAAGGAAGGGAATTACCAACAATTGGTTCACCATGGGTTGATCAGGATCCTCATTAAGGATGCCCTGCAAAACCTTAGGATCCCTATAACATGGTTAGCCTTCAGAGACTTACCAGCAGAGGATGACATCAAAACCCTCACCTATGATGTTAGTCCTTTTGTCAGTTAAGGAGGCAAAACAAAAAGAAAGAGATATAGAGCTAGATGGGGATGAGATGGATGAAGAATAAACTAATGCAGAGGAACATGATGAAGGAGAAGAGAAGGAGCATGATGCTGAAATAGAGGAGGAAATGAAGGAAGAAACAGATGGAGATGAGAAAGAACAACAAGAGGAAGAAAGTAAGAAAAGAAAAGAGCTAAGTGGCTTAAGGGACATAGAAGCAATAATGAGAGATCAACTTGAAAGGGAAAATGTACGGCTGAGAGGATAGCTGTAGGAAAGGGAAAACCAACTAGCATGTATGGCCATCCTCTCCTTGGAGGCCATCCAGTGTAGTATGCTAGCTAAATCCTATGCTCTTTACCTCGGAGAACCATGGTTTCAATTTCAGATTAGAACATAGCACAAAGGGGCACCATGACATTTCAGGCCTACATACAATTTATTGATCTTTGTGATCAAAGTACACTAGAGGATAGGGCCAAAATGGCTGACTTTTACTTGCACATGTTGGGTAGCGGAGCCCCCAATAGTGAGTTTTTTGGGCTTAAAGCTTGACTTTTGGTACATGTAATGAAAAGACCCCACCAAATGCGGGCGCGAAGTAGAAGATTCTAGAGTAGTCCACCCTAAAATATTGTAATTTAATATAGAATGTGTCAGCCTACCCATGGTCTGCAAACCATGGGAGTGTATAAATAGATCGAGGCTCTAAGTGTAGAAAGTAGTTTTTGGGTTTTTGAATGCGATATTCGCTTTGAGTCTATAAGTCCAAGTCTTGGGTTATAGTAGAGAGTAGAGGCTCTACAACTGAGTGCGTAGAGGCCTGGTAGAGTCCGTAGCTGTGTGCACGGACCCCTACAGCTGAGTATGTAGAGCGGAAAGGGATTGTAACAGAATAAAAGTTTAATAAAAGATACTTGGATTTTGAAATATTATGCATCTTATTACTAGATCTGTGATTTAATGTTATGTGTAAATGTTACTTGATTCTTTATCTGCATGCACTTATACGAATATTTGTAAGTAAAGATCGTCTAAACAATTAATGAACAAACCTTAACTAAGGAAGAACTGGGTAATCGACTTAGATCGCACTACAGATAAGGCTACTCAGATTCATATAACACCAGAAGTAGACAAATACGCGAAGTCCTGAGAGTGTGAAGGCTGGATCGGGCATTGACATCCCTCATCAAGACATCCCTAGGCTGCAAAAGCCTGGTTCAAACACCCTCCCATACTACCTCGGGTCAAACCTCAGTCCGCGCTCCGCGAACTGTTGCCAAAAGGGCTGGTAGTACCAGGATTTTCTTAGCTAAACTCACTGCTGAACCTGGGTCAGGCCCCAAGTAACCAACAAATGGTTCTATTGCTGGGACCAGGATCCACATAAGGGATGTCTAATGTCGAAACACTAGAACCCCACGAAGAAGGAAATTAAAGAGTGGCTGGATCAGAATCTTCACAAGTTCATGAGATAGGGAAACAAAAATCTGTAGATATCCGAGAAAAGGTGGTTGGATCATTACGTATATATGAAGATCCATGATATCTTCTTCACATCCTTCTCTTTAGAACTACATGAGTGGATTGCTTAGCTCGCCGATAGCCAACGAAGATACAAGCTCAATCAATCGATAGTGTGGACTCTATAGTTAGTGAGCAGACTAGAGGCATCAGAGAACAAGATCGCTAGAGATATGGACCATTGGCTCTGTCGGATAATAGGGGGATTCATCATTGAGTTCGTGATAGATACAACTGTGAGCTACAACAAAGCTGAACGGTTTTTACTCAAAGGACCGCGAGGCAGGTACGTCAAATCTTTAAATACCTGGATTAAGATGCTATTGTGTGAAAACAGGGTTATGCGAATACATTAATGTTTAGAATGACATGGAGCAAGAAGATCTACCATGGTAGAGAGGGGTTGGAAAGTAGTCCCCTGATTTCACCGTCTCGAGAAAGTGAGGAAGAGCTTGCTCGGTTCTCTCCAAGGAGCACAGTCAGGTTGATAAAGCAGTGCATTCCAAAGTTACCACATCCACCCCCAACACCACCCACTTCACCTCCTGCACTACCATCTCCTCCCACTCCATCTTCATCAATCCCACCGTTCAGCATGGCAAATGCAATCAAGTTACTCGTATTTAGAGGAGTAGGAAATGAAGACCAAGATCAATTCTAGTTTGTGCTGAGAGCAGCGTGGGAAGTGCAAGGGGTTATGGATGAAACCATCAAGAAGGCTACATTGGTGAGTGTGTTGCAGGATCATGCGTTAACTTGGTATATCAAGCACTCGAATGATCACCCAAATGTAGGGATAGCAAAGATCCAGAACACATTTACCATAGAATTTAGCAAGCCAAAATCTGAGACACAGTCAATCATTGGATTCAAGGATATCGCGATGCTCCCAGGTGAGACCCGCTGGGATCTAGATCAATTGTTGAAGAGTACAATCTATGAGGCTAATATGACGCTTATGAACACGCAACAACATGCATGGCTTGTGGCCTCTCTGACACCACACTTGAGGATGATGTTGTCATAGCAGAAGCTTTCAACCCAGGCTGAAGCATTGGAAATGGCGATGAGGTTATATGAGACTCCAATACAAGATCCTGGGTTAGGAGTTTAACAAATCCATGAGCAACTACAGAATCTATGTTTGGAGATACAGAGCTTGAAGTAGGATAAGGCACCACGTCCAGAAGCACATGAAGAAGTATGGTGTATAAAGTGTAAAGGTCAAGGTCACGACAAGGATCATTGTCCCATATTCACGAACTATTTGGTAGGAGGGGGGCCAATGCCATTGAGACTAGAAGCATAGGCAGGGCCAAGTATGACACTAGCATTATGGTGTGCGGTCTGTCAGGTAGGAGTGAAACACACGATGAACAATTGTCATCTGTTGTAGAAGTATACACAGGCCCCACAACAATTGTTTTGTATGTTCTGCAGTTCAGTGGGACACAAAAAGCGTACTTGTCACAACTACGAGCTAATGATGGATCACACTCCAGCATATAGGATGCAAACAGAAATACAAGGCCTTGATCTAACTGTAGGAATGGCATGTATGGGATTTTAGGGCCGAGGTTGAGGATGGGGAGGAATAGGGCTAGGAAGGGGACAAGGACAGTTGATTTGTTACAATTGCGGAGGACTAGAGCACTATGCCCATGACTACACCAATCCAACGAGGATATCTTGTTCATATTGTGCTTAGTTTGATCATGAACACATGGATTGTCCTACATTAATCACACAGATGTATGAAAAAGGGGTACTCTATCCCCCTCAGACTCAGAACATCCAGATGATGAAATCTGAACCTCGCGATGAAGATCCCAACGTGAACATGATGCTCAGAAGTGGCGTGACCATAGCGGAAGATAAGGAAAAATTGCCTGAGGAAGATACATGGGTTTGCAAGACTCCTGCAAAAGAACCTGAGTTTGATTTGGAACGTGCAAAGAAGACATTTATGGAAGCTAAGAAGAGCTTCATGGAAGCCTCCACTTCAGGTAGTAAGGAACAACAAGAGATAGGGATGGATCCTTCCATGCTTACTACCTTTCTAGAGACATGCATGAAGCTATTGCAGGACAATAAGGTAGTTAAAGGACTACAAAAATTGAACACTCGGTGCGTAGGATCGGGGGAACTGTGCATAGTCCAGAAGATGGGAAAGCATGCCTTACGTACTGGGAGAGAGATGAGATTGACAGTGTAGATTGGTGAATTTGAGATGGATCAAGTTATTCTAGACTTAGGGTCGGATGTGAATGTGTTACCAAAACAAACCTGGGAGTGCATGGGTAGGCCTGCATTGCAATGGTCCCCTATTCAATTATGAATGTCAAACCAATAGAAGATCGTGCCTATGGGAAGGTTGCAAGGCATGACAGTTGATATTGAAGGCACGAGCATGCAAACAGACTTTGAGGTTATTGAGATTGTTGATGACAACAATCTGTATCCTGCATTGTTAGGAAGAGACTGGGAAACCGATATTAATGGAGTCACCAATCTGAAGAAGAGGAAGATGGTATTTGAAAAATAATCACTACGTGTAGTAGTCCCGTTAGACCCATCCGAAGGAGCGCACTACACTGAACCTATGCATGATGAGGAAAACGACGATGAGCTGGATTGCATTTACCAAATAACTGCGCAGGACCAGGATTGGGTGAACCCAACTACGGATGGAAGGATCTCGTGGGAACGCAACAGCTCCTGCATGTCGGATTCAGATGAGGAAGTAGAAAATTGGTAGAACCGGTTACATGAAGTGACGACACTAAATTGCAACATGATGACTAGATCATTCCATTGTGTAATGACATAAGCAAGGGAACTGCCAACACAGGAGGATGTGACAATGGCAAGGGAATTCATGGACAAATTTGAAAGCGTAGTACTGGAAAAACAACGGAATACGACAATGGAAAAAACACTAAGCACGACACCTACATGCGGAAGGACACATCCCAAGAGCATGGTAAGTTGGTGCGAGGGTAAAAGGTGGGTGCAATTATGGATGGGAAGCTCCTAGTGCCGAACGAAATTCGGGTGGCTTGAACAGAAAAGGATGCACATTCCTTGGTATTAGTGAACATGGACTATGTCATCTACAACAAACCTAAGGATCGACGCTAGAAACTAGCTGCAACAACAGAAAGAATGATGCACATAATGAAAGTGCCACCTAGGAGTAGCCAAAAGAATATGTGGGATCTTGAGCAAGGTACCCTGGGTCAACTATACTGCAAGGGACCGACGCGTACCAATGATTCGATGGGCCTCTAAGGCTATGTATAAGTGTCTGAGCAGGAAGATAACCAGCAGAGTCAAGACCGTAGGTTTGCAAGGAAGTCCTCCTCACATATTTGGCTTGACTCATAGGGACTAGGGCAAAGGAATTATGCCACCGTGCAGAGACAACTAGATGCAGATGCAAGGAGCCATTTGGCAAGGGTACTTGGCAGTTCACTAATATTGAGTCCGGCTGAAGTTGAAAAGTAGGTGTAGGAATTTACAGGGTAAGTTCCTCAGACAGAACACCAGAAGGACACCGCTCACAAACAGATCACAGATCAATACACCAGTATTTTGACGTGGTTAAAACCCTCAGAGAGGGAAACAGTCCACGGCCTGCGCCAACGTGGCTACTACAGGCAATTTATTAATAAAAGAATGAAAATTTACATAAGCTTCTCTCATGCACGGTTAACCTACAAATGACCCTCCATGCGCTTTAAATAGAATTCATGGACCAATCGGGTGTCAAGCCACGGATCAAGTGTCGGTAATACCGAGGAGAGAATGAACCGTCGGATCACTACATATCGTGACGGTCGGATTGTAAGTTACAAAATGTACAACGGTAAAGAAACACACTTTACCTAACGCTAACCTAACTCTATACTAGACCAAGTTGAACTTAACTATTCCTATGTGTCGGAATATCCTAACACCTAGACAAAGAGAAAAACAAACTGGAAACTAGGATCACACAGATAAGCTGCGCAGGGAAACTAAGCCTAATGAAATGAAAGGTAGAGAGCCAAGCTACTACACTAGAAGAATTCGTGGCTCCACTACCATGGCTGTGGCCACACTTCACTGAACAAAGGAACCAAGGAAGTGCACCATATAAGGATGAACGAGAGACATTGATGGATGTAAGGGTAATTGAGAGGTGCCCATGGAATAGGCTGGTAGGTGCAGGGATGCTTTGCGCAGGTGGTGTCCCCACCTGACTAGCCTAGAAGGGATAGTCTCATTGTTCCAGACAATGAAAAGAGAGTGTGGGACTATAAAATAGTTTGTTGGATCTGCGAAAATAGGGTTGCACATAGAATCGGTATGTCACAAGGGTCGCAGTCATGTAGAAGAGGCTACACTGTTGTGCGGATAGACAAGGAAGTGACCGTAGGTGTCACTGTTTATGATGAGATGTCCAATTTAAGGCAAAAAGGAGCAGGCGGTGGAAGTTAAGTGAAGAATTAATAGCTAGATTCGGGATGATCTACTGCCAGGAAGGTATTAATGACTCGGAAGTGGAGGGAAGGGGCAGACTCAAATTCAAATGATACTATAAAATCCTGTGGGGTAGCCTCGAGGCAACACTTGGGTGTTTAATATTTGAGCTAGTATAGAGCATTGAATACCAAGCTACCTTGCCACCCATGAATACATGACCAGACGGATCTAGTATAGTAACAATGACGGCTACAAGGACCAGAGTGAGATTCACGGAGATTACCCCAGAACCCCGTGTGACCCAGGAGGAGGTTGTGAAGGTTTAGTTGGAGCTAAATTTTCACATCGCGGAGCTGTAGCTGAAGGCGCAACCCTCCACACCCCTGAAAGTCAGAGAACAACGCCACTGTGCCATTCAATCGGGGTTGGAAGTAAAAGAGTGCGCTATAAAAGACTGCATGGGATTGTTGGATCAGTCCCTCTTTAAGCTCACTTTGTTGCAAGAAGACCCAACGCTACAGTAGGTAGTGATAGAAGCGTAGGAATTGTAGCAAGCCTATGACAATGTCCGGGGGACCACGCAGATGGTCGCCCTCACACAGTGATTGGCCAGGATAAGGGAGGCTCAGGCTTTGAAGGAGCAGGTGGATGTCGTACATTAGAAAGAAGCAGGGCTTAAAGCATGCATCCAGCCTTGGCTCAAGGAAGCGTTCATGATCACCACCACAATCGAGGGGAAGTTGGCCTAGATGTAGGGTACATATGAGCGAAGGTAGGAGGGTGCCTCTAACAACAATGCATCAAAAGGTAATGTACAATTGATACATCAGAAAGCAGAAGAATGTGTGGTAAACGTTAGCGAGGCGCATAAGTTTTTGGATGACCTTCGGGCAAAGATCAGCACACCAACTGAGGGTCTCAGGACGAGTCACGTTGATTGTGTTGTAGGCTTGTTGGGCAACAGAGCCCCCCATCATGAGTTTTTGGGGCTTAAAGCCCGAGTTTTGGTACCTGTAATGAAAAGACCCCACCAAATGCGGGCGCGAAGTGAAAGAGTCTAGAGTAGTCCACCCTAAAATATTGTAATTTAATATAGAATTTTTCGGCCTACCCATCATCTGTGGACCATGGGAGTGTATAAATAGAGCGAGGCTGAAGTGTACAAAGTATTTTTTGGGTTTTTGATCTTAAGTGATATGGGTTTGGAATGCGATATTCTCTCTGAGTCTATAAGTCTAAGTCTTGGGTTATAGCAAAGAGTATAGGCTCTGCAGCTGAGTGCGCAGAGGCCTGGTAGAGTCTGCAGCTGTTTGCATGGACCCCTGCAGCTGAGTGTTCAAGGTGAAAAGGGATTGTAACGGAACAGAAGATTAATAAAAGATACTTGGATTCTGAAATACTGTGCATCTAATTACTAGATCTGTGATTGAATGTTATGTGTAGATGTTACTTGATACCTTATCTGTGCACACTTATATGAATATATGTAAGTAAAGATCGTCTAAACAATTAATGAAAAAACCTTAACTAAGGAAGATCTGGGTAATCGACTTAGATCGCATTGCGGATAAGGCTGCGCGGAGTCACATAACACCAAAAACAGACAAATATGCAAAGTCCTAAGAGCACGAAGGCTGGATTGGGCATCAATCTCCCTCATCAATACATCCATAGGGTGTGGAAACCTGGATCCAACACCCTCCCATACTACCTCTGCTGAGACCTCAGCCTGCGCTCCGCAGACTGTTGCCGAAAGGGTTGGTAGTACTGGGATTTTCTTGGCTAAACTCACTGTTGAACTGTGGTCAAGCCCCAAGTATCCAACAACACAACAAGGCCCTCACATACAAGAATGTTTGGGATCCTAATTCCGAGCTAGGAGATCTGCAATTAATGGCTTTGGCATCATGGATGAACCATGAGGAGTCAAGGGATGCAGAGACGAAAAGAATATTGGCCAGAGAGCAGAATGAACCTCTTCTCATTAGAGCTGAACAATCAAATCCCAAGGCCCTAATCAACACCCATAATCTAATTGCAAATGATCCTTAGCTGGCACCCAGATATCTTTCTTCCCAAGAGAAAGTAATTTCACATTTTGAGGATATGTTTAGGCTACTATGAGATGATAGTATACATGCCTGCTCAAGGAGATGGAACACACTGCCACACAGCTTGATGATCAGAGAATATCACTCCCCTCAAAGGTTGAGAAAGGCACTCAACATAACACCTATGTATAAGCAATCAATGCGAAGGTTGAAGGTCAATTAGATAGGCATAAAACTCAGTCCACCACTACTACTAGGAATGCTAGATGGGAGAAAAGAAGAAGAGGAAAAGAGGCAATGGGAAGAAGTAGAAAGGAAAGTAGGCTTCTATGCACAAGAAGAAGAGACCACAGAAAAGGCATGGGATGTCAAAGAGGCTACCAGATCCATGAAGGACATGGACATTGACTAAGTTTCTCAGAGGATGAGCAAAAATTTTAGTAGGGATGATGATGAGCCTCATCATTGGGTAATGATATGGGCCTTAATTCATCTCCTAGCTTAGTCAAACCAACTATTCTCACAACTTATTGCATACTTTTGATTATATTTTGTTTATGAGATGAGTTAGAGTTGGATATTTTACTTTGTGGTCTAATGTGCATGTAATGCAAGATTAAAGGATAAAAGCATGGAATTTTAGCAAAGACCTTGGTCAAAACTTGAATGGGACAAGGGAGAGGAATTATAGGAGGGAAATAATCCTCATTTACTACCCCCCATTCGAATTTTCCTCCATCAAATCGGAGTGCAAACAAGAAAATCATGAGGACTAGAAGGCAGTCGAGCAAGTGAAAGTCAAAGTGCCAGTTTATCTTGAGTTTGGGAGTTGAACCTCCCTAATTTTAAAGAAGTCACTGGTGACTTCAGTCGTATAAGTAGAGAGGCCTAAGACCTCAACGAGATTCTGACTTTTCATTGTAAAACTTGACTCTATTTTCAAGCAGCAAGACTTGTGACAGTTGTTGATGTAATCCATTGTTTTCATAGTAATAATGAGTTTTGATTTGAGCCAGCATTGAGTTAACTCAGAGGGAAGAAGCTCTTGGGTTAGCACCCAACCCTAGCAGCTAAGGATCCTCTTTACTGTACATGTATGCTAGCTTAGATCCATGGTTTGATCGTTCATTTGCAAAAATAGATGCATTTCCATTACAATAGTATAGTGCATAGATTCATGGTTTAATCATTCATTTGCTTAAGTTGCTGCATTTTCATTACAGTGGTGTAGAGTAGATTGGTTGTGTTTCAGATTTCTAGTTACTGCATGAGCTTTGTAGTATGTTGTCTTGATTCAGTACTTGGTTAATTTCATCGTTATCATCTTCAATCACTCTCTTTCTATAATAGATCCCACTCATACTCTCATTTCCTTCAACACGAAATACTTAAGCGCGAGCCAATAAATCATGTCTTAAGAGGATTATACCTGTAGATCTCCTTACTGTCTGATCCACAACAAACCTAACAAATCACCATCTGATTCATTTCAACGCTTGACTTTATGCGCTTCAAATCTCCACCATCGATCTTTCTATCTTGTTCCAAATGTTATCGTGAATTCTTCCACCTACATTATGTGCTCCAAATCTCCACCATCGATATTTCACGCCCTCGATCCAATGACTATCACGTCACCCAATCACCAACTAGCTTGGCCGATCTCCATCATCGATTAACCCCACCTGATCCAATGGTTATCGCGCAATATCACGTGAATTCTTGCACAATTGATATCTGTATGAGAGCATGCGAGAAAAGTGATTTTCCCATGCTACGTGTCATTCACTTAGGCTAATCGCGTAAAATTTTGGAATTCCACTTACAGCATTAAGGCCGTGTGAGAAACTGCTTACCACCTATGGAAACCCACTCCATCATTCCACATGTTTTTTACCCTTCTATCACCATGTGACTTGATGTGATCCACCCATCTATTCACTTCATCTCCATGATAAGATCTTCGCTATTCATCTCCTGTTTAACCCTTTTCATCCATCAACTCACTTAACCTAAGCGATAAGATCTCTGCCGCTCATCTTCCGTTAGTCCTATTCGTTCATCTATTCACTAAATCACTCACGATAAGGCCTCTCCCACTCATCATTTGTTAACCCTATTTTTTCATCTATTCACTAAATCTCCTGTGATAAGATCTCCACCATTCATCTTTTAATTAGTCTTGTTCATCCATCTCTTGAATTAACCTCCCACGATAAGATCTATGCCATTCATCTTCTGATTAGTCTTATTCGTCCATCTATTCATGTAATCTTCTATGATAAGATCTCCGCCACTCATCTCCCATTAATACTTTTCCCGATCAATCCAACAGTTCCTATGCACTTTTACTTCATTACGTCCTCCTTTCACTCATTTCAATCTTAACTTTCTCTTTTGCTTAACTCCTTGCATGCTTGATTTTACCAAAAAAACCCAAAAATGAAAAAATGGCTTTAGTTTAGTTTCTTTGCTTATTCATTAGTTTAGTTTGATGCTCTTTACTTCTGTAACTTAGATAGCAGCATTATGTTAGTGTTCATTTAGCAATTCTGCTTAGCATAGCTATTGAAATGGTTAATTAGCATTACATGTTATTTTCTTCATTACTGCAGTAGAGTAGCTTTCTTAGAATAGATTTGCTCTTCTTCCATCAAAGAATCAAGCTTCTTCTGACTCTATAGAATTCTGGCTTGGAACCCCTGGGTGTCTCTTTCCAAATGAACAAGTGACATTAGGGAGGACCTTCACCTCTACTTGTGCATATAGCACTATCACCTCTAAGTTTGTACGAACGCTGGGTTGCTAAGTAAAACTGGTAGCTCAGGAGTTGCAACATCCTTGCTGCAGTACTGGTGCTCATAAAAAATATGTCCTATAGGGTCTTGAAATAGTTGGAATATAGATAAACCATCTCATTCTCTAGCTAATGTCTCCTAAATTCATTTTTATTTCCAAATAATCCATCCAATTTAGTCCAAACCTCATGAGGAGTTTTACAACCGCTACATGAAATAGAAAATTAGGGATGTTGGAAAAACAAAGAATATTGTATTATTAATCCATTATATTAAAGTAATTTTATTTCTCAATGGATAATGTAAGTTCTATTTGTTTCCCCATTATGATCCTATAAAATCCTCTATTGTGCAGCAATAGTTAGATCTTTAGCTTCGAGTCAAAGTAGTTGAAAGGAGTGGGGATCATAGTAAGATGGTCCATTCTCCTTAGGTTGTTCTGATATTGTGATATTTGTAGTAAAATATCAATATTATTTACAAAATCACTTATGATTTGATACCATGTTGGATTTTAATCACGAATACATGTTGTAAGTGTCAAAAAATACTAGGCTGGTTGCTACAAAACAAGAGAGAAGAGAAAATATAATTATTGAGAAAATTGACTAAGTAACCAAAGAGACCATTAAAATTGCTCATGAAACTATAATTTGATATTATTTTTTAACTTTAATACAATAAATTTCCTCTCTAAGAGAGAAAATCAATTCAAACTAGGTTGGGGTTCCCTTGTGCACACACTCAATTAACTTGTTAACATTCCTAAAACGACTAATAAGTCAAAAATGGAATGGGAGACCCTAAATTGGAAAAATATCTAATGATGGGGTTAAATGAAGGTAAGTGGAGTTATAAATAAATTATAACTAATCTACTAACTCACATGCAATAAATACCCATGCAAGCTCAAAACATAAGACTGGAAGTCAAAATTTAAAGTAGGTAGGTGAGTGGATAAGATGGTTAAGTAGGTTATCTCTAGAAATTCTTATAGCATCATTCAACACTCCTATAGTTATAACTCTCTTGTATGGCCTTAGGAAATCCTTTCCCATACATACTTGATCATTTATTAAAAGAACAATATTTTGAATTCCATACGCGACTCTGCCCTTTAAAAAGCGCGTGCACACGCAGGGTTATAGTACAGAACTCATGTATATTATTTAAAATATGAAAAAATAAAATAACATCCTATCTTTTGGGCAGGGTTTATTGGTTTCATCGAAATCCCACCCGCAGGAGCCCATGACCTAAATAAATCAACTAAGTTTTGGTGGTATTTATACACCTCATGGGAAGGCCTAATGAGATCAAGGAGATAGGGTATCAAAATTATAGTCTTTTTGGTTCCCAGATCAAGTATGATTTTCCCTATGCCCCTTTCACTCCCAGTGATATGAAACCCTTGTTCCCTTACATAGATGCTCATCCTTTATTATATGGCATCCTTTTACACATGCTTGAGAGGTGATTTTTGAGGCTTGGGTTGGACAGATCCAGATGAAGGTTTCGTTGGTGCCATGGTCAATCAGGTTGTACCTCTCCACTACTTTTTGCTGATATCAATAAAGAAGATATGTCTAGTTTCTGAGTTATGATCTCATTTTTTTATGGTTCATGTGTAATATGTCATGATTTATATGTTTATGCTTGATGACCTAACATGTTTATCATGAATGCACATTGAACTACTTTCTACGTATATGCTTCTCTGAATTGTGTTGTAGGTCTTCTCACTTGGGAGGAAGAAGAGGGTTTGGAACTTATGGAATCGACATCCATTAGGGAAATTTTGAGGTCTAAATTAGGCCTCCTAAGTAAATTATAAAATAATAGTGTAAATAATAAAATAATATTATATTACATTATCAATTCTTAGAAGGAAAAAAAAAAACTATTTTTTCAACATGTATTTTCAACTTATCTACCTATGGGTTTACTCAGATTTCGAGTGACAACACTTCTTGGATGAAAAATTTGATTCTTCATCCAAGGAGTACACATGTTGCATAATTTCGATGAGCTCTACTACACAGAAAATGAGAAATACATGAAAAACATGATCGCAATTGTTATCACTTAGGTTTTCCCAGAAGTTGTAAGAAAAGGGAAAGGAGGCCAAGGTAACCACAAACCAATCTTTTAGATACAGATTCTAAACAATCTGCATCCAGAGAGGGCTCTCTCTTTAAGTTTTAGCTTTGTTTTTTGAAAGGTATTAAGCTAGATATGAAGTTTAGGAGTTTTTTTTTTTTAATTTGGCTGGTGAGATTCAATAGCAGAGGGGTAGGACTGATTAGCTTAAGCCATTGGGCTAATGGAGTCAAGGAAGATGGCTTAAGTAGACTTGGTTTCTTAACAAAAGATGGTTTTATAGAGCAATATGGTCAAACAGAGAACAAACAATGATTTGGAATAAATGGAATGGCTTCAAAATGGGTGAAAAGCAGTTAAGAATCCTTCAACCTTTTGAAAAGGGAACTTGAATGATTACTAATAAAAAGAAATTAAGTATTCTTTAATTAATAATCAAAATGAAAGAACTAGAAAACATGAGCAATTAAGGTTTCACTGTTTATTCTAATTCAGAAGAAAACATAGAAAATGATAACTTTTGAAGACAGAGTGCAATCAGGCATATTCTGAATTACTTCTTTTTGTTTATCATTCAGATATGAACAGAGATGCTATAATAAACAAGGAAAACTTTAAAACACAAGGTATATATGACTTATTGATCCGGTGTTTGATTTAAGAAATTTGTGGAAAGTCCTTTCCCTTAATTCTTTGTCCAGCAAGCCATACGAAAATTTGATGCAATCACCACTTTATTCCAAAAAACCAATATTACAACAATGTATATGAATCCACCATCAATACTCCAATTGAGGGGGTATTTATAAAAAATATTTTACACAAAATATCTCATAACAGAGTGAGATATATTCTAGTGATGACTAATCATTTTTACAAGAAAATAGAGACAACTAGTCTCGAAGACAGGCGAAAGGTAAACTGATGTCGTGCTGTTCCTTTTTGTGCTGAGTGTGCTGGAGGCAGGCCCTTTTATTTGGCTTGCTGCTATCTTCTTTAGTAACTTCGTGCTAACTACCCTGTTTTGACTGATACTCTTTACCTGCTCTGATACACTTCAACCTGTTTTAATCCCTATTTACCTTTGTTCATCTTACTATGTTAAATAGCTCAAAATTTACCTTTTACCAAAGACAAAATTTACAAAATTTCTAACATGTCTTCCCACCATTTTTGCACTAGAAATTTGTGCTTCTAAAGTTTCCTCAGAGTTTCATCAGTCTCTGTATATCTAAAAAAGTTAGGCTGGATTGTGAACAAGTGCTTTACCTCATGTTCAATATAGAATAAGTTCTCTAAGCTGTCATAGAGAACTCGGTCTGTGGGGAGTGCTTTTACTCCTGATGCACTTGTTGATGAGCTAGCTTGATTGCCAGCATACTTATTCAATTTGTCTACATAATCAATATGCTTCATTAATATGTCATTAATGACCAAAGGACTTGATAGCCTCTTATTCTGCAAAATTGTGAACTGCTCCATAAAAGAATTAATTTCCACCTGCATATCTTGGCACCTTCTCTCTAAGTTCAGCATCAAAGTTCTCTTGGTTAGAACCCTTTTGATTTCCAGAATCGTGTCTATCCTGTCTGAGATGGCAAGTTCTTCCAATTGTTCTCTATTTCTGCTATTCAAAAAATGTATAAGCTTGTTGGCTTCATCTGGCATTTGCCCTAACAAAGCTCTTGTCTTCTGAATTTCTCTTTGTGTTGCTTTCACTAAATAAATCTGTCCATAGATCACTTGGTTAGATGGCTACAAATCATTTATAGACTGAATGATGTTAGCCCAAAGGATTTTCTTGATCTCTGCCAAGGGCTTATCAAAAGTGAGCTCTTGTTCTAATGTTTTCACTTTACTTTCTAAGGCTTTAATCTCCCTAGTTTTTTCCACAACACTTATTTTGGAGATAGCATATTTTTTCTCTGCCTTAGCCAATTGCTTTTTTACCTGTTTCAACTCTATAACTTGTAATCTCATTTATTCCATGGCTTTTATTAATTCTTATGTGCTTAAATTAACACTGCTACCTGGTGTTGTTCCTGCTATTGATGTACCTGTTGCAATTGTACCTGTGATTACCTCTGTTGTAGCTGTTGTGACATTTGGAGCTAATGTTGTTTCAAGTGTAGAGGGGATTGTGGTTGAGACTATGGGGATTACCTCAGGAGGCTAAGAGGTCGAATCTCCCTGCTTTTCCTTTAGTGCTTTTTCTAATTCCTGCTCTGTGTCACTCAATCTTTCATTTAGTTTCATGAGTAGGTCCATCATCTCTTCTTTAGATTTCTATTGTATAAATCTACAGTTTGTGGGTGCCTTGAAGGAGGTAGCTTCAACTGTTTCCTTAGGGCAGCAATATCTTCTTCCTTCTTCTTGATTAATGGTTCAACCCCTTTCACATCTTTGGGATTATGTTCCAATCCAATGATGATTTATTCTAATGATTTGATTCTATTATCCTTGGCCAGAGAAGAGGCTTTCTCCAAATGTAATTGAGTAGTTGTATTGTCCAAGGAATTTTGTAACTTGTGGGCCAGCATTGCTTTGTCAGCCAGTGTGGAATAGACCATTTCCACAATTTTCTTGTGAAGTTCAATCTGGTCCATAGGATGAATATCTTTAGTTAAGACCTCCAAGTTTGTTCTGATGTAATCTACTGTTGACTGGGGTTGCTGCACCTTTGGCTTAAAATAACACATTCACATTTTGCATTCTTTAGTGTCGTAGGCTGACTTCAATCTTTGATGGTTTGTGGGGGCTATTTTCAAATACTGACTGTAAATTTGAATTCTTATAGGATCATTTATGGCTTTTATCTCTGTGAATGTCTTCTCAATATCTGAGGCCTATTTGCTTCGTGGCCTGAGGGATGACACTTCTATACTGTGTTGTCTTTCTAAGTCTTGCATCTGTGAGCTAGAAGATGTTCCTCCCACTGGAAAAGTTTGTTGGCTAGCTCTTTCTTCTCTCTGGCTGTCTACAGTTTCTTCAATGATTTCCTCTTCTAAAAGAGGATTCAATCTTTGTCTCTTTGCTCCATGCTGTTCTGTAGGTCCACTGATAGGTGTGGTGGTTTCTCTTTCTCTCTTTTTATTTCTTTCCTCATTTAGAGGAGTTTGCAATGCTAGACTTTCTGCTGCTTTGGTTTGGGCTGGAGAAATTTTCACTCGACTCTGTTCTTTGGACATTCTAGGCTGATCTGTCAGTGTAGGCTGCTTTGTGGTCTCTTTCTTTGCCTTTGGATGTTCTTGTAGCTGGTATGTTTTCCTTTTGTGGAGGCTGTTGAGAAGTTCTAGTAGAGGATGTATCCATTGCTGATTTATGAGGCAGTTTGAATGGTACTTGTCCAAAAGAGTCCAGGTCAAGGGTTTTCTCAAAATCCTTCATAGCATTTTCCATATTTTCCTGCTCACTAATATCTTCTAGCAGGGTCCCTTCTACCCACTCATCCTGATTTGCAAACTGCTCAATTTCTGGGATCCTATGATATATAAAGTGATAGCCTGTTCTTTGTTCTTCTATCACATATAAAACTGTTGGGGTCATATGGCACCCACCAAAAACTCTTTCTTAATCTAAGGTGGTCTTCTAAAATCTTTTCAGCTTCTTGCCATGCATCTCTAGAATTGATGACAAAAGGGTCTAGCTGGTTCTTAATTCTTAGCTGAGCTTTCTTCTTTGCACTACAAAAATGGACTAAGTCTGCATATATGATCTGCCTGAAATACTCTAGTGCAAATAATCTCATGGGAACATATTTAGGTAACTTGAAAGGGAAAAGCTCACACTCATACATTCTGATTTCTATGTGATTTTTTTACAGGTACCAGTCACCTATCCTGTATTGCTTTGAGAGCTAGAGAATTTTCTTCATGTCACCACTGATCCTAGGAGGGGAAACTCCAAGGTATTATGAAAGATCGAACTCCAAAAGATGACATATCTAGGATTCCCTCTGGTGTCCAGTTTTTTGACAGGGAATGGAAAGTTATTTGACTGATAGTATAACATGAGATGGTATATGAAAGAGGTATATTTGAAAAGTCCTTCCCTTTCCAAATTCAAAAACCGATCATGGATTTTGGTGGAAATGTAAGAGGCATAGTTATATCTGACAGCAGGGGGCAATCCGAGAGTGAAGATTCATAGTAACACTAGGGTAATATCGTCAACATATTTAATGGAGTTAAATCCCATTATCAGGGATATCATATCAACAATGAGTCTTCCAGTTTCAGTGAAGTAAGTTTGTAGATAAGGAGGTGGACCATTGGGATGGTAGTTTGGTAACATGAAGGTTTGAGCAATGCGGTTTACTTCTGATTGAGATAACTGAGAGGCTTTGTCAAGTAGGTACCCCGTGGAAAGAGAAGCAAGGAGCTAAGTGGAGTGGAACTGTATCATTTCATGGATGGATTGAGCGGTTATGTGGAAAAGAATAGTTTGGAATGGGGACATAACAACTCTCTGGATGGGATCATATTAGCATAGTAATGATGAATTATCTGTGGGAAAACATGGACTGAGGGGAGGAAATACATGGGAAGGTTAGATTATCACAGTCCAAAAATGTCAGACTTATTAAGATGATTATCTCTGATTTGGCAGAAAATTTTAAGATGGTTACTATCACTAGATATGTCTTTTATTTGAAAGACTTTATCAGCTAGTGGGAGGTAATCTAAGTCTTTGTGAGGAGCGTTCATGGGTGTGACATTCAGCGCTATAGGGGTTTCCATCTTTGGTTCTTGTGTATTCAAAGTGGAATTCAGGATTTCTATGGGAAAATAGACCAAACAACAAGTTTGGAGTCTTTTTTATGGTATTTATAGATTGTTCTTAACTTGAATTTGGCCTTCTTTGGTAGAATTCTCAGTAAAAAACCGCAATTGCAGGCTTCCAGGGTAAATTGGATAAATACATATGTTAAAGAGGAAGACTGTATAATGGCAGGTTAGTTGACAGGCTGCAAGCTCATTGCTGTAGTCTTTTTGGTCAGGTGGCAGTTGGGAAACTAGAACAACGGACTCGATCGTTATTTTGCATGGTAGCTCGGGACACAGTGCATTATAGTGAAAATGACATTTTATCATTTTATTTAACAAAATTCGGGTTGGCTGGACTTTTTTACATTTATTAGGTGGATGATGTAAGCGTGATGTGACGCTTTGTCATCATGTGGAGGGTGGTAAGTGGTTTGCATCGCACCGCTTTTGAGGCTGGGTGGTTTTGGGCCAAGAGCGAGTGAGCATATTGGCAGCATGATGCATGGCAGAGGTACGGGTGGAAAACCGCCCGGTGATCGCGAGTTAAAGAGCGGTCACCAGGGGGCGCGATATCACTGTCGACTGTTGGATGAAAATGGGATGATCAGATGGCTAACGGGTGTTGGAGATGGCGGGACTTTATTTCTGTGGGCTTGATGTATAATTAACCATTAATTAACTATATTAGGGTCAATTCTATTGGTTAGGGTTGGTTATTAATTAACCTGGAGGGTTAATTAATCCCATTTTCCTGCGGCGGGAAAGGTTATTAATAAATTTTGGATAAATTTATTAATCCCTATTAAAGAGTGTTTATGGTTATATTTAACTGGGGCAGGAATACATAATACTTTGGGGATTTATATATAATTACATAATACGGAAAGGGGTTAAAATTTATTTGGGAGTTATATACTATGCATTAAAGTTAATATGACTTCCAAATGAAAAGCGCCAAGTTAAAATGTTAGAAATTTACATTTAAAACTTAGGCTAAAGTGGGAAAAGGTGTTTTTAGGTGATCTTATGTGTTTTCCTAAGTAAAATAGGGTTTTTCCTTAGGAAAACTTTATGAAATGAAATGAATGATTGATGGATGAATTTGAGTACTTAGGCTTTTTAGATCATTGGGCCGAGGGTCCAGTCCCTCCAGAAGTCAGAGAAATGCTCTGAGCCCCTTTGATTTTCAAAGACCTTAATACTTAGCGGAAATTAGTGAAATCTTTAGGGAAAAATGTGAATGGAAGTTAGTTATTTAACCTTGTCTTACTTGAACTGTATCAAGTGTAATCTCTACCTTGCACTTGTGATAAAAGTAAAAATCAACACATTTAGAGACATAATTCATCACAAGTAATTATGTAACACCATCTACCTACCCTACCTACTTTAGCTTGACATTTTTTATTCTTTATTTGGGTGCACTTAAACTGGCAAACCCTTATCAATTTTCTTTTTCTTTTACATGGCAAGCCTACCTAAGTCTGCACTTATTACATCCAAGGGCTCAAATTAGACTGTTGAGATCATTTTTATTTACTCTACCTATCTACTTATCTGCCAAGATTACACTGTTTGGCCATATATTTATTCTCTATTCTACAACATGAAATTGAAAAATGAATGAGCCAAGTTTAATCTATTTGAATCTTCATGAATTGTGGCATAAGTTTAACAAGATGCACACAATTGCTTATTATAGAAAATGAAATAGTAGTGGCATTTAGACATGCACACTTTCTTGGTCTATTTTTGTTTGGAGTTCATTTATTTCACTTTTTTGACCATTTTATTCTTCTTACCCTTTGAGTTTTCTTTTAGGGTATACCCTCTTTACATTTTTTAAATTTTTTAATTTTTCGACAATATGGAAAGCCTTTGCAACAAGAAAATGTATGAACATATTACAGAGCTCATCAAGTCAATCATGAAATATGACACCTATTGGTATAGGAGCATAACACTGGCTCCACTTGGGGATGGGTTTCCCTGGTGGAAAGTTAGGAACAACAAGTCAAATGGCCTTCTGAGTGACTTTGATAGTGCTCTGAAATCTCCTTCTATTGGTTGCTTTATTATATGTATGATAGTAACACTTTTGAAGCTTAGGGCCTTCTCTTCAGGCTTCAACTTCAACAAGTTACTATCCAATCCAAACTGTGACATTACCAAGGATATAGTATGTATATGTTAAAGTACGAATACATTAAAAAGTTGGATCAAAGTAATGTTTTAGCATCCGACCATTAACTGGCCCTTCTTCTATTTCTGTACTGTCCAGGTTCTTTAGAAAGTAAGTATTGTTCCCTTGTAAGGCCTGAATAATAAAAGGTCCCTTCCATAGGAAGTCAAACTTCCCATGTTTTCCTTTGTCTTCTCTCCTGTAATCCCATCTTAAAAATTTGTCTCAAAGGTAGAAATCTTCTACGTTGGTTCTGTTATCAAATATTTTCTTAAGTTTCTCTTGTACTACTTGGGATCTTCGATACACTTCTTCTTTGGTCTGCTGCAAATGGATAGTTTGGTTAATTCTCCTTTGAATATCATTAGGCTCCACTTGAGCTTCTTGAAGTAGTTTCATTACAGGAACTCCTAAAGATGAAGGAAATAAAACCTCCATACCATAGACTAGTTTATAAGGACTAGTTCCAATAGATTTCTTTGTAGTGAGTATGTCTACCCATAGTGCATTAGTAAGTTTCTTGTGCCAATTTTTCTTGTTCTCTTCCAATAATTTCTTGATGATATTAATTAAGCTTTTATTGGAAGATTCGGCTAGACCATTACCTTGAAGGTAATAGGCTGTGGAATGCCCTAAAGTGATATGGTATTTGTTACAGAAACTTATCATTTTCTTGGATTTGAAGGCAGCAGCATTATCAGTTATGATTTTTTTAGGATAGCCAAATCTAGACAGTATGTTGGTTTCTAAGAATTCTATAATGACTGTGTCATTGGTTTGTCTGGATGGAATGGATTCTATCCATTTGGTAAAATAATCTGTGGCAGTTAGAATCCATTTATGTTAGCAAGAAGAGGAAGGGTGGATTTCTCCAATGAATTCTAGACCCCATTGTGGGAAGGGATTTTCAGTGGAAATTGGTCTTAGGGGTAAGGGTAACAATTTCCTCTTGCCTTCAAAAATTTTACATTTGTGGCAAGTAGTGATAAACTTCTTTACATCAGCGAACAAGGTTGGCCAGTGAAATCCAGCTCTGAGGATTTTGTCTGCAATTGATTTCCAGTAAAGGTGTCCACCACAATCTCCTGCATGAAATTCTTTGAGAACCTTGTCAGCTTCTTCTTTTACTAAATAATTTAATAGAATTCCTTCATGATTTTTCCAAAAGAGAGAATTATCTAAAATACAAAATCTTAAAGCTTTCATTTTTAAAAACCTTTTCTTTGTTCTGGATAACCCTGGAGGAGCCTGCAGGTTTAATAATACATAAATTATATCAGCATACCAATGTGAGTCTAAGAAGGTCTGGCTGATTTGTGTAATCGCCATCTCTTGTTCATTATCCAGTTCATTAATATCCAAGGCTTGGTAGTTTGTTTCAGTCATGAGTTTGGCAAATCCCTGTCCTTTTATAAGCTTTGTGGGTTTTATTTCAATATCATACTCTAATATAGTAGCAATCCATTTACCTCGTTTGCCTTCAATTCCATCCTGGGTCAAAATGTTTTTGACAATAGCATTTGGTACATAGGCTATTACATGGGAGTATAAAATGTAGACTCTAAAGTCTTTAATAGCTTTCACAAGTGAATAAGCTTGTTTTTCCATGATTTTGTGCTTTAATGGTGCATCCCTAAGTGATTTACTAAAAAAGGGCATGGGTTTTTCACATCCTTGATCATATTTTTGTAGTAAAAAAATAGTAGTGGTGTGTTCTGATGCAAATGAAAATATTATGAAGTCTCTATCAAACTTTGGATTTGTCAGGACTGGTATTCTAGTCAAAGCCATTTTAATTTCTCCAAATGCTTGTTTGGCTTTTACTGTCCATTTAACCTTTGAATCCTTTTTCAACGTATTATTCAGCAATCTAACTAGTTCAACTAAGCTAGATATAAATCTTCTTAAAAAGTTAATCTTTCCCAGCAAAGCTTGAAGTTCTTTGACATTTCTGGGGTGGGGTATCTGTAGAATGGCTTCTACTCTAGCAAGATCAATTCTAATGCCATCTTTGGAGATGATATGGCCCAAGAGTTTGCCTTCTTCTAACCAAACAGGGACATTTTGGGATTTAGAGAAATGCCATATTGTCTGCATTTTAAGAATACTTGTTTCAGATTATCTAAATGTTGTTGATCTGATTTAGAAAAAACAATGAAGTCATTTAGATATATGACCAAGGAATCATGAATTTCTTTTGCAAACGCTATGTCCATTGCTCATTGGAAATTTGCCCCTGCATTCTTAAGTCCAAATGGCATTTTAACATACTTGAATGTTCCCCATGGTGTTGTAAAAGCAGTTTTTCCTGGTCATCAAGATAAACCAAAACCTGGTTATAGCCTGAGAACCCATCCAAAAGTGAAATCCTAGAAGCACCTACCACCCTTTGTAAAATATGATCCATCTTAGGTAAATGGTAATTTTCCTTCAAAGAAACCTTATTTACATTTATTAAATCAACACATAGCCTAATTTCTCCAATCTTTTTCCTAATAGGTACTAAGTTAGAAACCCACTCTGAAAATATGATAGGAGCAATTATCGTTGCTTCATACATTCGTTTGATTTCTTTTTCAATTAAAGGAAGCAATATAGGGCTAATTCTTCTAAGCTTTTGTTTGAATAGTTTTTTATTTTCTTTTAGAGGTATTGTATGTTGAATTATAGAGGTATCATAAGATTTCAAGTCTTCATAGCTCCAGGCAAAAACATCTTGAAATTCTTTCATTAATTCAACATATTTGAGTTTTTGATCAGGGGGCAAAGATTTGGATAATTTTATCATTTTCGGATTTTCTTCACTACCCAAATTATAGTCTTTAATGTCTTCTTTTAGAGGTTCCATCTTGGGTTTCTTTGGGATATCACTAAAATCAAAGAGATCTTCCAAAGGAGTTAATCCTTTAGGAAACTGATTATCTTTCAAATTAATATATTCAGATTCTCCTTCAATAATTTCATCAATGTCTATTTCTTTGAGATCCTGCATTTATTTATTGGTAAATTTTGTTGGGTGAAGCATTTGAGTTGCACTTTCTACTGAAATGTTTGTTTCTATCTGATTTATTTAGTTTAACTCACCAACAATATCTATATCTATATTAGTGCTAGAAAACTCTTCCTCTAGGGTTAAGAAATTGTTAATCTAAATATCATTGTCAAATACTTGCCAGTTCTTTACATTCTCTGGTGTGGATGGCCTGTGTCTGATCTCAGTTGTGAACTGATGATTGGGCTCAAATGGTAATTTACAGGTGTTGTCAAACATTGCCAGGCTATGAGCTTGCAAATTATGCTTTCTTGGGATTTTAGCAAGCTGAGTTTCTAGAAATGTATTAAGAATCTCAATCACTGTTCCTCTATAAGATCTTAATCTGGGATCATTTGTGAGAAAATTCCTTTTTGTCGGTTGAATGATTAAATCAGAATCTCTTAGAACTGATACCCTAATTGCCCCTAAATTTTTGACCAGTTTAAGACCTAGCAACAGAGCCTCATATTCAGCCATATTATTAGTGCATCTAAAGTTTAATCTATAGGCATGACCTTCATGATCATTTTCAAGATTGTGCACCCAAATTCCTGCTCCTGCTCCTAATTTATTAATTGAACCATCAAATTCTAAGTACCAAAGGATCTCATGTTCATAGTTAGTATCAAGAGTCTCAGGGATTTGTTTAATAGGAAGATCTAGTTTTTTAGTTTCTTCTGGTTCCTTTTGAGTATCTGATGTACAATTGTTCTCAGAAATTTCTTGAATTAGAACATTAGGCTTCTCATTTGGGAGTTCTTCTTGTTCAACCACTAAAACTTTTATTTCAATCAAAGGATCAATTTCAGCATTGTAGAGAATGAAAGAATCCATATCAGAGTGAATGGAGTAGATAGGGAAATTTTGAGGTCTCTCCTAGCTACTTACCACATATTTCATTAAAGTTTCTCTATATAGTTTCTTAGGTTGACCAAATACTGAAATAGTAGCATAAGACATGTCCAATTGTAGATATCCTTGAGATTTGCACCCCAAGATATAGACAATAACATACCATACTTTGGTGGAATATCAGCTACTACTATGTCCATTAAGATGGTTTTGGCAGGATATTGAACTAGCGATACACACAAATCTATGATCAATCCTAGACATCTGACTTGACTTGAATCAAAAGAAAATAGGTCTTTGTATGGCCTGGTAATGTCTAGATCTAGTTTCTCCATTACAGATTTAGACATTAAGTTATGAGAAGCACTAGAATCAAACATGGCATTATGAAGTATTTTATCATGTATGTTCAGACTTGCATAGAAAGGAGGAACTCCTCCATCTACTGATTTTCCATTTACCTCAAGGCCAAAATCAATTGAGGTTGGTCATCAAAAACATTTATTGAATCTTCATTCACAAAAATTTGAAGTGATCTACTGATTTGACCTCTGCAGACATCATGTTTGGCTAATTTTGATAATGGAATGACTATTTTCAATTTGCCTACTTCAGTCCCAAGATTAAAAGGTTTTTTAGTTGGATTTCTTGTGTTTCGGACAATGGAATTCCCTTTTTCTACTGTATTTTCTGTGTTTTTCTCCTTTTCAAGAGTGGGGTTATGGGTTGAAGTTGTTTCCACATCAACTTCTAGAGGTTCTTCTACGTTTCCTTTGGGAGGAATAGAAGTGGAAGATTGTCTGTTATGTGGTTGATTATTGGATACATCCTTAATTATTGGGTTATTTGGATTAGGATTAGTTTTGGAAAGAATATGTACAGGGGTGGTATTGATCTTACCTTTGTTGGGTTGTTTTGTATCTTTCTATTTGTTGGTTTCAAGAACATCTATTCTTCCACTCCTCAGATTGTATTGCTTGTAGACTTCATAGATAGTTGTATCATATACCTCCCTAAAGTCAAATGATTCACCTGACTGAGTTTGGAATTGTTTAAGCATGTGAGCTTCTTGATCCTCTTGGGTCAAGAAAACTTGTTGTTCATTGTTGAGTCCCATCAAGTTAAGTTGAGTGTCTTATGTTGGTTCGTTAGAAGTTGAGGGTTCAGCATAATTTTCCTAGAATAGGGGCCTAATGTTTTGGTCAGGCCTAGTCTTTCCAGTATTAGGGTTTTGGTTCTTCCTGAAATTTGGATTTCTACCAGTATTGCTTGGTTGACTATCCCAACGGGATTTTCTCTCGATTGTTTCTACTTTATCTCCAAGCCTATCCATTCCTTTAATAATCACATCTAATTTCTATTCAAAGGCAAAAGGTTCCTCTTTAAAAGGTATCATCCTTTCAGCTCTGGCTCTAGCTCATTTAGATATCAGGTTGGCTTCAACACTGACAGCTATACTTTGCATCTCTTCTAAGGTTCGAGGAGCTCTTTCCCTAAGTTGGTATGAAATATCAGAATCAAATCCATCAGGGAATTTGATCGGGGCCAAATCTGGAGGAGGTATAAGATTTTGAGGAATAGCATTGTAAACATATTGAACCTGGTGCAGTAATCTTGGACAGTTACTTGGGTACCTCTTTTTAGGCTTTCATATTCCGATAAAATGTGGAGAGGATCTTTCTTCTTTTCCCATGTATTCAAGAATGTCTGATATGGAGCTTGTAGGTCATTAATACTGTTTATAGGAAGGGATCTAAACCAAGTCCTAACATCTCTAGTCAAACTTTGAACAAATACTCTCATTCTAACATCATCAATATCAACTTCATATATTTGAAAATAGTCGGTCATTTTCTTGGTATGTTGTTGAGCTGTGTAAGTTCCAGTTCCATCAAATGGAGTAATCTTACTTTGATAGTCTTGGGGCATAGCACCCAAGTTGGCTAGTAAGTTTAGAGGAGTGTACCTGTTTGCGATGATTGCAAGAATAGATGTGACAACTAGTGTGGTAGGGATGACAATGGGAATATGAGTGGTAGATGGAGGGGTGGAAGTGGTAGCTTGAGGTTGGGAAATCTGCGGTGTCGATGATGAACTTGGAGAGGCTGTAGTGATTATAGAAAGGTTTATTGTTCCTTCATAGGTAAGCTCTAACTAAATGGAGTTATGCAAATGTCTATCTAGATGTAAAGTTACAACTTCAAGTTGCAAATCTTCAATAAATACGGGATCATGAACTGTGTGGGCTAACCCTGACTCTGAAAAGGTTACAAATAAAGAGGTTGCAAACCACTCATCAAAAGTTTCATCCTCGAGGTAAATCCACTTCACAGGACAAGATCTTGATCTTTATAAAGGCCAAGAACTAGCAAAGTTGTGTTGGCTCTCTTGCCTCTTGAGAATCCTAAGGATTATATTAGGATTTTCGAACATAGGTGGTGGATTTGGATCAGGATTAGATTTGGTGTAATGAATCCTTTCTGAAGCCAGTTTTCTAGGTATATTTTTGGGTTTTTCTCCAAATGGGTTTGACAATACAAATTTAACAATCTCTTTAAGAAGCTTTTAGATATGGGTTTTGAACTTTCTTAAAGACTTATTTGACAAGAGGAACTGATCAAGTATTTGTAACCAAATCTCCAATCTATAAACTAGACCGGAGATAGAATAAAGCAGCATTCATTTACTTTTGCAATTGCAAAGCAAACACATTTCAAAGGCTTCCTGGCTAACTTCAGGCTTCGTCTGTAGTTTAGAAAGTAGAAAATAGTAACAAACAATTATTCAGGTCCCCAGTGGAGTCACCACTATGTTATCACTCAGGTTTTCCCTAAATTTGTAAGAAAAGAGAAAGGAGGCTGAGGTAACCACAAACCAATCTTTTAGATACAGAGTCTAGCCAATATGCATCTAGAAAGGGCTCTCTCTTTAAGTTTTAGCTTTGTTTTTTGGAAGGTATTAGGCTAGTTATGAAGTTTAGGAGTTTTGTTTGAATTTGGGTTGTGAGATTCAATAGCAGAGGGGTAGGATTGATTAGCTTAGGCCAGTGGGCTAATGGAGTCAAGGAAGATGGCTTAGCTGCACTTGGTTTCTTAACAAAGGATGGTTTTACAGAGCAAGATGATCAAACAGAGAACAAACAATGATTTGGAATAAATGGAATGTTTTCAAAACGGGTGAAGAGTAGTTAATAATCCTTCAACCTTTTGAAAAGGGAACTTGAATGATTACTAATAAAGAGCAATTAAGCATTCTTTAATTAATAATCAAATGAAAGAACTAGAAAATAGGAGCAATTAAGGTTTCACTGTTTATTCTAATTCAAAAGAAAACATAGAAAATGATAACTTTTGAAAGCAAAGTGCAATCAAGCATATTCCGAATTACTCCTTTTTTTTATCATTCGGATATCAACAAAGATGATATAAGAAATAAGGAAAACTTCATAACACAAGGTATAGATGATTTATTGATCCGGTGTTTGATTCAAGAAATCTGTGGAAAGTCCTTTGCCTTGATTCTTTTTCCAGCAAGCCATACAAAAATTTGATCCAATCAGCACTTTATTCTAAAAAACCAATATTACAGCAATATATATGAATCTACCATAAGTACTCCAATTGAGGGGGTATTTATACAAAATATTTCATAACAGAGTGAGATATATTCTAGCGATGACTAATCATTTTTACAAGAAAATAGAGACAACTAGTCTCGAAGATAGGAGAAAGGTAAACTGATGTTGTGCTATTCCTTTTTGTGCTGAGTGTGCTGGAGGTAGGCCCCTTTATTTGGCTTGCTGCTGTCTTCTTTAGTAACTTCGTGTTGGCTTCCCTGTTTTGACTGATACTCTTTACCTGTTATGATACACTTCAACCTATTTTGATCCCTCTTCACCTTTGTTCATCTTACTATGGTAAATAGCTCAAAATTTACCTTTTACCAAAGATAAAATATACAAAATTTCTAGCATGTTTTCCCACCATTTTTTCTCTGGTAGTTTGTGCTTGTGAAGTTTCCTCAGAGTTTCATCAGTCTTTGTATATCTGAAAAAGTTAGGCTGGATTGTGAACAAGTGCTTTACCTCATGTTCAATATAGAATAAGTTCTCTAAGATGTCATAGAGAACTCGGCCTGTGGGGAGTGCTTTTACTCCTGATGCACTTGTTGATGAGCTAGCTTCATTGCCAACATACTTATTCAATTTGTCTACATAATCAATATGCTTCATTAATCTACCATTAATGACAAAAGGACTTGGTAGCCCTTTATTCTGCAAAATTGTGAACTACTCCATAAAAGAATTAATTTCCACCTACATATCCTAGCACCTTCTCTCTAAGTTCTACATCAAAGTTCTCTTGGTTAGAACCCTTTTGATTTCCAGAATGGTGTCTATCCTGTCTGAGATGTCAAGTTCTTCCAGTTGTTCTCTATTTTCGTTATTCAAAAAATGTATAAGCTTGTTGGCTTCATCTGGCATTTTCCCTAACAAAACTCTTGTCTTTTGAATTTCTCTCTGTGCTGCTTTCACTAAATAAATCTGTTCATAGATCACTTGGATAGATTGCCACAAATAATTTATAGACTGAATGATGTTAGCCCAAAGGATTTTCTTGATTTCTGTCAAGGGCTTATCAAAAGTGAGCTCCTGTTCTATTGTTTTCACTTTACTTTCTAAGGCTTTAATCTCCCCAGTTTTTTCCACAACACTTATTTTGGAGATATCATAATTTCTCTCTTCCTTAGCCAATTGCTCTTTTACCCGTTTCAACTCTGTAACTTGTAATCTTATTTCTTCAATGGCTTTTATTAATTCTTCTGTGCTTAAATTAGCACTGCTGCCTGGTGCTATTTCTGCTGTTGATGTACCTGTTGCAATTGTACATGTGATTACCTTTGTTGTGGCTGCTGGGACATTTAGAGCTAATGTTGTTCCAAGTGTAGAGGGGACTGGGGTTGAGACTATGGGGATTACCTCAGGAGGCTGAGAGGTCGACTCTCCCTGTTTTTCCTTCATTGTTCTTTCTAATGCCTGCTCTATGTCATTCAATCTTTCATTTAGTTTCATGAGTAGGTCCATCATCTCTTCTTCAGATATATATTGTATAACTTCTGCAGTTTGTGGGTGCCTCGAAGCAGGTAGCTTTAGCTGTTTCCTCAAAGAAGCAATATCTTCTTCCTTCTTCTTGATTAATGGTTCAACCCCTTTCACATCTTTGGGATTATGTCCCAATCCAATAATGATTTCTTCTAATGATTTGATTCTATTATCCTTGGCCATAGAAAAGGCTTTCTCCAAATGTAATTGAGCAGTTGTATTGTCCAATGAATTTTGTAACTTGTGAGCCAGCATTGCTTTGTTAGCCAGTGTGGAATAGACCATTTCCCCAGTTTGCTTGTGAAGTTCAATTTGGTCCATAGGATGAATATCTTTAGCTAAGACCTCCAAGTTTGTTCTGATGTAATCTGCTACTGACTGGGGTTGCTGCACCTTTGGCTTAAAATAACTCATTAACATTTTGCCTTCTCTAATGTCATAGGCTGACATCAATCCTTGCTGGTTTTTGGGGGCCATTTTCAAATACTGACTGTAAATTTGAAGTCTTACAGGATCATTTATGGCTTTTATCTTTGTGAATGTTTTCTTAATATCCAAGCCTGTTTGCTTTGTGGCCTAAGTGATGACACTTTTGTACTGTGTTGTCTTTCTAAGTCTTGTATCTGTGAGCTAGCAGATGTTCCTCCTACTGTAAAAGTTTGTTGGCTAGCTCTTTCTTCTCTCTGGCTGTCTACAGTTTCTTCAATGATTTCCTCTTCTGAAAGAGGATTAAGTCTTTGCCTCTTTTCTCAGGCTATTCTATAGGTCCACTGATAGGTGTGTTGGTTTCTCTGTCTCTCTTTCTATTTCTTTCCTCATTTAGAGGAGTTTGCAATGCTGGACTTTCTGCTACTTTGGTTTGGGTTGGAGGAATTTGCACTTGACTCTATTCTTTGGACATTCCAGGCTGATTTTTCATTGTAGGCTTCTCTGTGGTCTCTATTTCTTTGCCTTTGGATGTTCCTATAGCTGGTATGTCGTCCTTTTGTGGAGGCTGTTGAGAAGTTCCAGCAGAGGATGTACCAATTGCTGATTTATGAGGCAGTTTGAATGGTACCTGTCCAAAAGAGTCCAGGTCAAGGGCTTTTTCAAGATCCTTCATAGCATTTTCCATATTTTCTTGCTTACTAATATCTTCTATTAGGGTCCCTCCTACCCATTCATCCTAATTTGCAAACTGTTCAATTTCTGGGATCCTATGATGTATATAAACTGATAGCCTGCTCTTTGTTCTTCTGTCACATATAAAACTGTTGGGATCATATGGCACCCACCGAAAAATCTTTCTTAATCAAAAGTGGTCTTCTAAAATCTTTTCATCTTCTTGCCATGCATCTCTATAATTGATGACAAAAGGGCCTAGCTGGTTCTTAATTCTTAGCTAAGCTTTCTTCTTTACACTACAAAAATGGACTAAGTTTGCATTTATGATCTGGCTGAAATACTCTAGTGCAAATAATCTCATGGGAACATATTTAGTTAACTTGAAAGGGCAAAGTTAACACCCATACATTCTGATTTATGTGTGATTTTTTTATAGGTACCAATCACCTATCCTGTATTGCTTTGAGAGTTGGAGAATTTTCTTCATGCCACCACTGATTCTAGGAGGGGAAACTCCTATCAACAGAGAGGTTGTTGGATGTACAAATAAGTCAATGAACTCATTATAAGTGTAAGGGGACTCTAGGGTATTATGAAAGATTGAAGTCCAAAAGATGACAGATCTAGGATTCCCTCTGGTGTCCAGTTTTTTGACAGGGAATGGAAAGTTATCTGACTGATAGTATAACATGAGATGGTATATTTTAGAGGTATATTTGAAAACTCCTTCTCTTTCCAAATTTAGGACCTGATCATGGATTTTGTTGGCAATGTAAGAGGCATAGTTATATCTGATAGCAGGGGGCTATCTGTGAGTGAAGATTGATAGTAACACTAGGGTAATATTATCAACATATTCACTAGAGTTAAATCGCATTATCAAGGATATCATATCAACAATGAGTCTTCCAGTTTTAGTGAAGTAAGTTTGTAGATAAGGAGGTGGACCTTTGGGTTGGTAGTTTAGTAACATGAAGCTTTGAGCAATGCGGTTTACTTCTGATTGAGATAACTAAGAGGCTTTGTGAAGTAGGTACCCCATGGAAAGAGGACCAAGGGGCTGAGTGGAGTGGAACTGTATCATTTCATTGATGGATTGAGTGGTTATGTGGAAAATAACAGTTTGGAATGGGGACATAACAACTCTCTAGATGGCATCATAATTAACACAACAATGATGAATTATCTCTGGGAAAACATGGACTGAGGGGAGGGAATACATGGGAAGGTTAGATTCCCACAGTCCAGAAATGTCAGACTTATTCAGATGACTATCTCTGATTAGGCATAATATTTTAAGATGGTTACTATCACCAGATAGGTCTTTTATCTGAAAGTCTTTATCGGCTAGTGGGAGATAATGTAAGTCTTTGTGAGGAGTGTTCATGCGTGTGACATTTAGGGCTATAGGGGTTTCCATCTTTGGTTCTTGTGTATTCAAAGTGGAATTCATGATTTCTGTGGGAAAATAGACCAAACAGCGGGTTTGGGGTCTTTTTTATGGCATTTACAGACTGTTCTTAACTTGAACTTGGCCTTCTTTGGTAGAATTCTCAGTAAAAAACCGCAATTGCATGGTTGCAGGGTAAATTGGATAAATACCTGTGTTAAAGAGGAATACCATACAATGGCAAGTTGGTTGACAGACTGCGAGCTCATTGTTGTAATCTTTCGCGTCAGGTGGTAGTTGAGAAACTGGAACAATGGACTTAGTTGTTATTTTGCATGGGAGCTCGGGACACAGTGCATTATAGTGAAAATGACATTTTATCGTTTTATTTAACGAAATTCGGGTTGGCGGGTCTTTTTTAAATTTATTGGGCGGATGACGTAAGCGTGATGTGACACTTTGTCATTATGTGGAGGGTGGTAAGCGGCTTGCATCACAGCTCTTTTGAGGCTGGGCGGTTTTGGGCCGAGAGCGAGCGAGCATATTGGCAGCATGACACGTGGTGGAGGTACGAGTAGAAAACCACCTGGTCATCACGAGTTAAAGCGCAGTCACGAGGGGGGTGCAATATTGCCGTTAACCGTTGGATGAAATGGGGATGATCAGGCGGCTGACGGGCGTTAGAGATGGCGAGACTTTATGTATGTGGGCCCGATGTATAATTATCCATTAATTAACTATATCGGGGTCAATTCTGTTGGTCGAGGTAGGTTATTAAATAACCAAGAGGGTTAATTAATCCCATTTTTATCCGGCAGGAAAGGTTATTAATAAATTTTGGATAAATTTATTAATCCCTGTTAAACAATGTTTATGGTTATATTTAACCGGGGCGGGAATACATAATACTTTGGGGATTTATATATAATTACATAATATGGGAAGGGGTTAAAATTTATTTGGGAGTTATATACTATGCAATAAAGTTAATATGACTTCGAAATGAAAAGCGCCAAGTTAAAATGTTAGAAATTTATATCTCAAACTTAGGCTAAATTAAAAAAAAGTGGGAAAAGGGGTTTTTAGGTGATCTTATGTATTTTCCTAAGTAAAATAGGGTTTTTACTTAGGCAAACTTTATGAAATGAAATGAATGATTGATGGATGATTTTGAGTACTTAGGCTTTTTAGATCATTGGGCCGAGGGTCTGGTCCCTCCAGAAGTTAGAGAAATGCTCCGAGCCCCTTTGATTTTCAAAGACCTTAATACTTAGGGGAAATTAGTGAAATCTTTAGGGAAAAATGTGAATGGAAGTTAGTTACTTAACCTTGTTTTTCTTGAACTGTATCAGGTTTAATGTCTTCCTTGCCCTTGTGATAAAAGTAAAGATCAACACATTTAGAGACATAATTCATCACAAGTAATTCTGCAACACCATCTACCTACCCTACCTACTTTAGCTTGAGATTTTTTCTTCTTTATTTGGGTGCACTTAGACTGGCAAACCCTTATCAATTTTCTTTTTCTTTTACATGGCAAGCCTACCTAAGTCTGCACTTATTACATCCAAGGGCTCAGATTACATTGTTGAGCTCCTTTTCATTTACTCTACCTATCTACTTATCTGTCAAGATTACACTGTTTGGCCAGATATTTATTCTATATTCTACAACATGAAATTGAAAAATGAATGAGCCAAGTTTTAGCTGTTTCAGTCTTCATGAATTGTGACATAAGTTTAACAAGCTGCACACAATTGTTTATTACAGAAAATGAAATAGTAGTGGCATTTAGACTTGCACACTTTCTTGGTCTATTTTTGTTTGGAGTTCATTTCTTTCACTTTTTTGACCATTTTATTCTTTTTAGCCTTTGATTTTTCTTTTAGGGTATACCCTCTTTACATTTTTTAAATTTTTTATTTTTTTGACAATATGGAAAACCTTTACAACAAGAAAAGGTATGAACATATTACAGAGCTCATCAAGTCAATCATGAAATATGACACCTATTGGTATAGGAGCATAACAACAATCACATTTTTTCATGTATTTCTCATTTTTCGTGTAGTAGGGTCTGCCGAAAGTATGCAACATGGGTAGTCCTTGGATGAGGAATTAAATTTTGCATCCAACGAGTACTCCTACTAAAACCTTAGGGAGATAAATTGAAAATATGAGTTGAAAAAGTAGTTTTACTATTTTATTATTTTTTAATCTTTTTACTTTTTCACTCAAAAAATGGTGAATCATCTCCCATGGTTGACATCATCATCTTTAATCCTATTGGTTCTTATAAAGTTTATTTTGGTTGCACATTTTTCTTAGGAGGCCCATTTTATACCTCAAAATTCCCCTAATGGAATGTAGGACCTACGAGTACTCCTCTCAAACCCAAATTTGGAAATTTTTATAGTTTGCTTGCTTGAACATATGCTTCTTGTTGATTATCTACCTTTGATCTATTGATGTTGTCAACCCTTACCTTAGGGAAGTTTCCCCCCTAATAGAAATAAGGGAGGAAATTCATATTGGACCTTAGACATAAGGAAATGGACAATAATGGAGTCAAAATAACCATTTCGTAACCCATTTAGTTCCCATTCATCACAATATATCATTCTAGGGGTCACCACGTGAAAAAAATAAAGTTATTATAATAGAAAATCCTAAAAATACGCAATGATCCCAAATGATAGGAAAGGTACAGTAACCAATGAAAAGTGGTAAATTTTCCTCTAACTATTTATGGAAGAGGGTAAAATTATGACCTAAATGAGGTCATGATGAGGCATTTATGAAGTATTGAGTACAATTTAACCCATCAAGTTTCATTTATGACACTTCAAATCTCTAAGTAAGTCTTGAATTGGTTTGAAATACAATTCTATTCCCATAAAAATTGAAAAATCTATAATAAATAGTACATGAAGCTACATACAATAGTGTTTCTGTTGGCATAAGTTCCATAGAGAAATGTATGTAGAAGATAATTTTCAACAAACCCTAACACGTAAAACCTTAGTCATGTCTTCACATTGTAGTAATTTTTCTCTCTCTTAATTGAAAAGCCACTAAAAAGCATGAAAACATTACTATTTATTTTTCCCTATATGCATTGTAACTATAACTGGTATAAAGGGTTCCATGCTTCTCCATGCACTTCAAGAGTTAACTTTCAACAAGTACAAAGTGTCTAGTTTAAATGTTTATGCCTTTTGGCACTTGAATGTCTATTTTTGACCTGAGTTGTTGCATGTGGCATGCCTAACAAAGTCCCTAATGGTACTAGCCCTTACAACAATGCCTATGGAACAGGTGACTTGTCTCACCTGAGGTGCCCAACGGGGGATGCAAGGACCAGGTTTCTACAACTAAGAAGGTGATGGGAGTCTAGTTAATGCCATTTCCTCAAGGTATTCAGACCCTTAACACTCAGTAACTATGTTCATTACTCTTAAAGCATGCACATAATAATGTTTTCACAACATATAAAAAAAAAGAAAAAAAAAAAAAAAAAAAAAAAAAGGGAGCATAAAAAAAGAAAGGGAGCATTGAATCCCCATACTAGAACAAGAATTTTATTCATCAGCTATTCCCAATTATAATGCAATTTACAAAAATAAAATAACATTGACATTAATAGAACAATAAAGAAATCAAAGCATGCTACAAAGAAAAAGTAATAAAATTCTCCAAATGCTTCCTTATATTACTTAGAGTGACAAAATACAATACATATGCCCATTTTATGAAGTTCATGACACACCATACTAATTTATTCTTAAAAATATCATGACTACAATATAAAGCTTCAAAAATAATAACATACCCAAAACCTAACCAAGAGTTCTCCAAAACAAGAAATGTAATGATCCCCTAGCCGAATCGATTCTCTTTGTTTTACACATGATTACGTTAGCAGAACTACTCAAGATATTTTATTGTGAAAAATAATTATCCATAGATATTATGTGATTTATCATTATTCACTGGTAGATATTTTGAGTTGATTTTTTCTTTAAATTGGATCTTTCCTTCCATGTTGCTCCTTTGCAACCACACCCTTGCTGACTACATAATTTTCCTTTTTTTTTCCACATGCTATTACCTCCTATGCACAACTCTTTTTAACATTTTTCTCTTCTTGAACATGTAGCCAAAAAATTCAAAAATGACCTCCAGTAAGCCCCCAACACACACCCGTGGCTCACCCCGAGCCACTCAGCCCTACTCCTATCTCCATTGTTTCAGGAGCATCCTTCATCACTAGATTGAAATCCCTTCATTTCAAACCCAAATAGCTCCAAATAGAAAATGGAATATTGTCCTATGCTCCTCCTCCTTTAGTTGTCTTTTCAATTTTGACAAAAGAATTGTCCTAGAGGGTGTCTAGGAAACCATCCAGTTAGGTGCTCTTGGTACCTAACTCCAACTCGTACATTATTCCCCTAGTTGGTCTCATCTTTTGTCATCACTTTCTCAACTACTGGGCTAAGGATTCCCTTTCGTTACAATTTTTTTTCATGCCAATCCCATGTGCATGTAAAGAGAGCTCCTTTTGGATGTCATAGTCCCCATTAGGGACTACCCCAACACTAATTTTCTGGTTGTGCATGTAGCTCTCCCACATAGGCAGTGTCAGTATAAATTATCTTGTGTGATTGTATTATTCTCTTTAACATGCATATTGAAGTGATTGCCACTCTCTTCTCACAGAGCCTTGAATTACAATAGAAATGCTAACCATTCAATGAATACTCCTAGTACACCCTTTCATTTCCCTGCAACTTCATGCTTTCTAAAATTCCATTGGTACTCAACATCACATTGTTCCGTGAACCAAACTCCTTTTTACCTCATGTCTTCAACTATCCGTGGCCTCCCATTCTCAATCTTCCACATTCACATTGTATCAACTCTCCCTTGCTTCATATTCTCTACTCTTCCTTGGATTATACTCTCAATTATCCCTCACATTTTTCACTTCCTCATACCATTGATGCCTACAGAAAATTCTATTCATCATTAAATGTCACTTGAAGAAAAAACCACTCACCTACTCTATGATTTATAAGTATATTGATACACTTATACCTCCCTACAATATCATGAGGCTTACCACCCTCTTCAGTGCATCAAGCTATGAATGACAACATTCTCAATTTATGCTTATGTGAAACATCCATTTCACCAAAGGAGGAGATGGTGGACACATTCTCATTATTGCGATTGTCCCACCTCATCTCAAAATTGTTAGGTCCACCTCATCTATGATCTATCTAGTCTAGTCATTCTAATAACCAAAGGGTTTATAGGCTAAAATGTGAGCTACCTGAACACATATGAATTTTCTTTTAGAGGCCACAATATTCTCACTAGGTACAATACCTGATGGCCAGCTTAAAATACTTATTTCATTGTCTCGACAATGGCACTCGCCATCAATCTAACTAGAATTTCTTTGCATGTTGACCATCTTCCTATGCACCCTATCCTTTGTGCAATGCATGTACATTAGGAAATTTGGTTCTACATCAAAGATTAAAATTATATTCCACCTTAGAATTTAAAATTGGAAAGAAGTACTATTGCCTACTTATGTATAGAGAAAATAATAAATATGACTCCTTTTACTATTGCGCAGAAGATTGAATGTCCCAAGAGGGCTTCAACCAACTTCCATTTACATAAACTTACAATTGATCACCATTAAACATCTCCAATTATGCTACATATGCATATGTGACAACCCAGATTCTATAAGGGCTTAGCTACTAGATTTGAAACTTTCTGAGGTGCTTCAAGAACTTACTATCGTATAGTAATACTAGATCCGCTACCTGACACTTCTTTTGGTTGATGCACCAATTGTGCCATGCCTTATCTCACGCGTCCTATAATTTCTAATGGAATCTTGCTATTATTGCATCATTCAACATTCTTGTAGTTTTGATGCTCTGGTATGGCTTGGGCAACCCTTTCCCATACAAACTTGATCATTTATTAAAAAAACAATATTTTGAATACCATATGCGACTCTTCCCTTTAAAAGCATGTACACACGTGAGTACCATAATACGAACCCTGCATACAAGCCCATGGCCTAACTGAATCAATTGATTTCTGGTGGTATTGATACACCTCATGGGAAGGCCTAACGGGATCAAGCAGATAGGATATCAACATTGAAGTATTTTTTCCCCCAGTTCAAGTAGGAGTTTCCCTATGCTTATTGCACTCCCACTCATAGGAAACCCTTGTTTCCTTGCATAGATGCTCATCCGTCATTATATGACATCATGTTGAACATGCTTGAGAGGTGATCTTTGAGGCTTGGGCTGGATATATCCAAATGAAGGTTTCTTTGGTGCCATGGTCATATCAGGTTGTATCTCTCCACTACTCTTTCAATAAAGAAGCTCTGGCTAGTTTATGATATGTTATGATCTCACCTTTTTATGATTCATGTGTAATATGTAATTATTTATATGTTTATGCTTGATGATCTAACATGTTTATCATGCACACACTTTGAACTACTTGCTATGTATATGCTTCTCTAAACTGTGTTGCAGGTCTACTTGCATGGGAGGAAGCAGAGGCTTTGGGCCCTTCAGGATTGTCATCGATCATAAGACCTATGGGCACTCCTCTAAACCCCAAATTTGGTAGTTTGTATGGTTTGATTGCTTGAAAATATGCTTCTTATTGATTGTCTTCCTTTTGATTTGTTGAGGTCATCAACCCTTACCTTAGGGAAGTTTTCCCCACCAATAGAACTGGTGACTCCACTGTATTTCTTGTTTCTTTATTTTTCCAGTATTGTTGACCCATTTGCAGTCTAGGAAACTAGTCTGATCTTTTGGATTAGGTTTTTCTTTTTATTTTCCCCTTTTTTCTATATATACACTCTTTTTGTTGCACACAGAAGCATACATATTTGGTTTCTACAAAAGAAAATAGCATATTCGCTAGTTTCCTTAGAAATAGTTGCATGTATTCAAGGGTTTGTTATTACACAGTCACATATATTTGTAAAATTTTGAATTTATCATGTTTCACCTTTAGTCAAGGGTGTAGCCTGGTTTTTTCTTCTTTCTTGAAGTCATATACAGTATGGAATGGTCTCGTTTCTCTCTGGTGTTTATTTCTTTATATCATTTTTCAAATAGTGTTTGTTAACCTAGTGTTTGCATTTTTTTCGAAGTTTTTTCATTTGAAATTTCAGTTTCAGACCTTCTTTGTGAAGTGTCTTGCTATTCTATGCTGTTGGGACAGTGAGTTGGTTCTCAACTTACTTATAATCCAATATTTTCATTACCTCACTTTGAATTCTTGAAGTTGACTCATTTAGTTTCTTTTTTATTATTTGAGAAGGGTCTTTTCAATTTTGGTTTGGTGAAGGATTTTGCTTCTCCGAAATCTTTCTGTCATTCTAAATCTTTTATGTATCTTTCAGGTCAAGTTGTTTAAGTGTTTTGATCTGTTATTCACCTTAGTCTGGTCATATTGGTGATTGTTTTTGGCTTGTGAAGTTTGGAGTATTTTCGCTTGATTTTGATGTTGAATTGATTGATTACTTTGCCTTCTTAAAACTTTTGTCATAAGTCCTTATAAGGAAAAAGAGAAAAAGAAAATGTTTTTTGTCTTTCTTTTCTTTGGTTTTTGGTATTTTTGGATTTTCAACAAGTGTGAAAATCTTTGGTTAAGGTTAAAATTTTCTTCGTAATTTGGGAGATCTTTTCTTGGATATTTTTGTCTCCTTGCTTTTAAAATTTTGACTTTTGGTCTTTGAAACAACACATTTGTTTGTTTAGTACATTCCATAGAATCTTGCATTTAGGCATTTTTGTATGCATAAAGGTAGTTTGCATTTTAGGCATTTTAGTCTCTTTCGATAGATGTTGAATGTGTTTAAAGGAAAAAGAAAAGGGTTTTTCTTTCATAAATTTCTCATAGAACCTTGTAGAGATCACTTTTAATTGAAGAAAAAGAAGTTGCATTTGCATGTAGCCTAGTTTTCTATTGGTGTCTTTTTGCATCAGATCATCACAAGTTACACTTCCTCTACCCGTGATCTAAATAACAACCAATAAAATAAAGTGCTTAGTTTAAAATGAACTAGATTTTGTTTTTTCATAGAAACATCAGTTAGTATAGGGCATTTAGGGCCTTCGAATAGGTGTGTGGAGAGTAAACTCTCCAAGGCCACTCTACACTGAAACATAGAAGTTGATTAAAGAGTGAAAATCCAATATATTGTTAGGTTTTCAAGGAAATCTCCTCTAACACAGGAGTTAAGCATGAGGATGAGTGAAGACAGGAAAAAGAGATACCCCCTCTCCTAATTGTTGGATCCCATGCCCATGATTGTTCTGCCCGACCTCTGATTACGAGTTGGTGACCTTAGTTACCTATCTTAGGGACTACATAGGTGACTGCGAGGGGAATTCTCATGGTACCTGCGATAGACGTTGCATCATTTTCATAGTACTTCTGGAGGGTGCCCTTACGAAGCTTGGGTACTTTCACCGAAAAAGGCTATTATATGGAGGTCAACATAATTTTTTTTATAACTTCGCTGGTAGGATTGGGCTGTAATTATTCCAAACTATCTTTGAAAGGTCCTTATCTTCTCTTTCTTGCATTTTGGTGTCCGTTCCTAATCACCTAGAGCAAAAATACCTAAAAGTTGCTTGTTTGGTTGTATCTTTAGGGACTTTTTAGTGAGTGATATTTTCTTTTAGATTGTGATAAGTTTATAATTTTTAGTCTTTTAAAAGTTCTCTTCATATTTAAAATTGGTGTGATCGACTAGTTCATCAGTCTAGGAGGCTTTTTGGGCTTTCACCTATGAGTGTAAACCCTTCATCTAGAAGGCATAAGAGAAATTATGTTGGTGATTTTCAACCAATAGTAGCTGAGGAATCAGAAATTAATCCTTCTCCATGGACACACATTTCATAGGGTGAACCTAGTTCAGTTCATAATTTGGATGGAAATGCTCTGGTCCTTGCTAAGGTGCTCCTTTAATCAAAAGACGAGGTTGATATTGAATATGTCCCTAAGTCTCCCATAACTCCTTTAGAACCTCTTCATTCCAATATTCCTTACGTTGTAGAATACATGGGTACCCCGACTCATAGGTTGGAAAACCCTGTTTAGTCTCCTTAGTTTTTTCTGATGGCCAATGTTAGTGGCATAAGTATGGATACTAATACTTCTAACGTGCATACCCTCATTCAGTTGCAGGAGGGGGTAATATTCCTATCTCTACTATTACAGCTAGGAAAATAGCTATGGGCTCTACCTCCGTTGTGGGATCGAGTCGGGGCATCCATCGTACCGACCCTTTCACTGTTGCCTATACTTTCGGGATGTCATCCAGTGGGATTCCTTCAATTCCTTCAACCTTACTATTTTTTGTTTCCACATCTATGACTTTTATGCCAAGTGGTTCAACATATTTTCAGGGTTTCACTTTTGGAAGTGGTCATATTCCTCCTTCCAATACATCTTTAAACATAAGATCTGTACCTTTCTCTGGACAAGCTGAGAATTTTAATCTGTTCCAAGGAAGTTAAGGATGGGAAAATCCTTTCGTTAGTGGTTTAGTGATTGGGAACTTATCCCATCTATTTGATCAACAGAGGAATATTCCCTTCCCTTCTGTCGGGAGCTGACAAGACTTTCCTCTACTAGCTAGTGCATGGAATCCTTATCAAGGGCTTTTCCCTTCTTTGAATGTTCTGATAAGAGGAAACTACCCTATGCATGATTACCCTATGGAAGGGGGTGGAGACCCTCTGAATACTTCTAGTCCATAAGGATTTCTTTATGGCTTAGGTCCTTGTACAAATAACTTGTGTTAACCTAGTGCCTATCCAAATCTAGGATACTCTTTTTCTAACGTCATAAATTCTTCTCTTGGTGGGTGGAATTCTCCTGTTCCTATGCACTTACCATTTTTGGCAACTTTGAACTTACCAAATATTTCAAAATTGACAAACAATCTGATTTGATACAATTCGGCTATGCCTCTAGTCTCCACCAAACTTCCATATGATATTCCGAAAGTTGAAGGGAATCATGGAGAGGAACCAACTAATGATATAACCACATTCTATTTGTGCTACTCATCTAACTCCTTGATCGATGATTCGATCAGGTTGAGATGATTTCAATTTACCCTAACTGGAAATGCTACAAAGTGATATATTGATCTTAGAGGGGGTACCTTTTCTACGTTTGGCAAATTGGCTACTATGTTTCTTAATCATTTTTAGTTACATGTTTGATATGATGATGGAACTGAGGTTCTAGCCAATTTTGAACAAGACAAGGAAACTCATATTTTTGACCACATCTAAGAGTGGTAGAAAAGGAATAGGATGATCAAGGCATATATCCCTGATGAGTTTCTTCTAGAATGGCTTTTGAAATATTTGTATCCAACAATTTCTAAGGATGTATCACTCTCTAGAATGTTCATGAAAGAGCATATCATCCTTAGAGCCCAACAGTTAGAACTTATATATTCTCAGTCTGGAGTCCTTTACAAGAGTATGCTTGATGTTCCTCAATCAAAGATCGATCTAGAAACCTAATCTAGGACCCCATGTCAACGTAATTGTATGGTCAATCAATAGTAGTATGGATGGCCTATTGAATCAATTGTAGCAGTTGTCTTTATAATTTGCTTCTATGGCATAGGCTATGCTATTAGTGTCTATTCATTTCAGACCTTTAGCAGTTAATGTTTTATAATCTTCAGATCCCAAAGGAAACCAACAATCTGATGCGAAGAAGAAAGGGCATGGTAAGAAGAAAGATAAGGTTGGGAAGGGAAATGTGAACAAGATCAGTAATCATAATGAAGAGGGAAAAAAGGAATCGAAAAAGGAAGTTAAATTCCCATGCGATTTATGCAATGGGGATCATCTTACCCATTTGTGCCATAATATTCAGGATGCTTAACACTTGTTAGCTCAGCAGGGTTCTTCAAGTTCCTAGGTTATGTTGAATAACCCTTTCCCAAAGGGCAACAAATGCTTGTTGGTGCTAATGCCATTACTAAAATTCCCATAGGGGAAAATTAGGATGGAGAATCCACATCGAATGTATATATGGTAAGGTCTCACGTTGATTTTTCTACAAGATCACATGATTATGGTGAGTCAAAACCTTCTAAGCCTAACGTTGCCTCCGATATCCAAGAGCCACTTCATATCGAGAGGCTCGCAATTGAGTTTATACCTTGGATGCCAAAAATCTCTACAAAATGTTTGATTATCAATCCCAATTGTAGGGTTGCTCATAACTATTCTATTATCGAAGATATGGCTTAGAGCCCCTGTATGATGTTAGCGTTAGAGGTACTCCAATTGTGTCATACACAAAGGAGTGCATTTCTCACTACAATTGGAGTAGTATATTTGAAGAAATCTCTCATTATTACATTTGATATGTAAAGTTCTAAGAAGAGATTCCCTCATCACATGTCTTTCTAGATTAAATCTACATATCTAAATTATATTATCTTTCAAACTGTAGTTGATGAAGGGGCTTCCACGTGCATCATGTCGACGTTATGTTGGAAGGCTATCGGGCCTTCGGAATTAATTCACTCACTTACTCTCCTTGCTGCATTCGATGATCATTCTCATAGGCCTCATGGAATTCTTCCAGCCTTTCCCATCTGTGTCAGGGGAAAGGTTATCAATGTCGATTTCGAGATATCTAGTACCCACCTTGATTATAACATTTTATTGGGTTGTAATTAGGTTTATGAAATGGATGCCATTGTTTCATCGTTGTGTCACATCGTATGCTTCCCCCATGAAGGGAGAATTGTTACAATTGATGAAATGGCTTATTCTACTAAGGATCCCAATGCATCCTCTGGCTCTACCATCCTCTTGGTGAAGAATACTAAGTAGCCTATCGAGAATTTGGGAGTTGGAATGTATTCCTTGTTGAGTCAAGACTGGAGCTCATATTAATGTCATTTCATAGTCTTGACTGTTGACTCTACTTAAACTTCAGATTGCCTTGACATTGTCTTACCATATGAAGAGGAAATTTTAGAATCAATGACTGGTGCAAAAATACTGTGGGATGACTTGGATCATCAGTCATATTTTCTCCCTGATTTGCATGAAGTTGAATCAAATTTGTCTAATCCTTCTTTAACTTGAAGTGTTCATAAAACTATAAACCCTTTGGCCCAATCGTAGATTTTTGCTTAAGATAATATGTCTAACATCTCGAAAACCATTCTAGTGAACATTTCCATGAATCCTAATATCATCGAGAATGTATTCATCGAAGCTTAATGTTCCCCTGAAAAAATAAATATTTATACTAACCTCTTTAAGGAGTTTCGAGATGTGTTTTCTTGGTCTTATGAAGAAATTCCTGGTATCGATCCGTCGATAGTTCAACATGAGATAAAGACACATGAAAACACTAAGCTTGTACACAAAATCTTTAAATGATAAATCCTAGGAAAGATGCAACTATTAAAGCTGAGGTTAAAAATCTACTTAAGGCGAGTTTCATATACCCCATTCCTCTAACTGAATGGATCTTGAATAGAGTCCCTATTGATAAAAATAAAAGAACAATTTGAGTATTTTTTGACTTTAGGGATTTGAATAAATATTGTCCTAAAGATAATTTCCCCACTCCTTTTACCAATCATATCATCGTGAGGGTGCTAGAAATGAGGTATTTTCCTTCATGCATGGTTTCTCAGGATATAATTAAATAAATATCTGTGTTGAAGATCAACACAAAACAACATTTATTTTCCCCTCTAGTATGTTTTCATACAAGAAGATTCTTTTTGGCCTTAAAAATGTTGGATCTACTTTTCAGCAGGCCATGTCTTATTCTCTCCATGACATCAAGTACATAATAGAGGCATATTTGGATGACCTAGCATCTCATTCTCGAAAGAGAATGGATCATCCAAAACACCTTCGTTTGGTTTTTGAAATATGTCATCGCTATAAGATTTGGTTGAACCATAATAAATGTGTTTTCACTCTCACGTTTGGTCAATTATTGGGATTCATTGTGTATAATGAAGTAATTATTGTTGATACCTTCAAGTTTGAGGGAATACTTCAGTTGTATCCCCCATCAACTATTCATCAACTTCAAAGTCTCCAAGGAAAAGACAATTTCTTACGGATATTTCTCGTAAATTATGTTGAGATTACGAAATGATTTATAGCATTACTGAAAATAGGAGTTCCATTTGCTTGGGAAGATTTCACTTAGCACTCCTTCAATGCTTTGAAAAATCCATTGACCTATGCTCCTCTTTTGAGTCCAGCAAATTATGGCAGGGATTTCCTCTTGTATCTCACTGTGGCAGAATCAACCATTGGTATGGTTCTGTTACATAGCATTTTGTCACTGTCCATGTACTCCCCATTCCTTGATATTGGAGGACCTCTACAGTGAACCCCACATGCTTTCCCTTCATGAAGAAACTCCCATTGTGTTCCTCTTCATGAGAAAATCAATTCCCTTTTGCACCATTTCCCCTGAAACTTTTGTTTTTTCTAGTTTACAAGACCAACACTAATGACCTTTTTCTCCCCCGTACTAATGTGTAGAGATTAGCACTATCCCTAGTGTCGATCAAAGTGACTGAGTTGTGTTCTAGTCATGCCATTCCTGTTATGGAAAGTTTTTTAAAGTAGGAGTTGAAGCCTCTAACTCTAGAAGCTTCATAACGGAAGTCTAGTAAATGGTTTGGTTGGATGGGGTCAAGGATGTTAGTATGGGATCATTTCCCCTATAATGATGGAACTACCTCAAGGGATAAGAGATTCTATCATGAGAAGATGATCCATATTCCATCCATTCATCATATATAAACCTCCCTCCTTCCCAAGAATAGGCTAGTATTAATGTTGGTGTGCTAGTGCTATTTTGGTTTGGAGTAAACAACAAGCTATTTATAATTGTAGCTATCTAGTTGTGTAAGGGAGAAGTTTGATTTGGTTTGGAGTGAAGCCTAAATTGAAGAGCCTTAAAACTATTTCTAATTGAGGCCATCATGGAATGCTAGAAGAAGTGTGTGGGAACCTGTTCTTGTCAGAGGAGAACCGCAACGTCAAGACAATGGTGCTTGAAGAAGGAAGCGTGAGATACCTGGAGCGAGCAAGCAAGGACATCATCAAACAAGATAAGATTACTAAGAGGTAGGCACTCTTAATTGGTTCTAACCTAAGGAAATATTCCATAGAATGTATTTGGTTTGGCTAGACCCATCTTTAGGATAGAGGAATTTGTTTGTGTTCGCACTTATAATTTTACTTCACGACAAAGTGGCAACTTCACTAGGGAACCAATCCTTTTGTTTGTATTGGATTTCATGATTTCGTGAGAACTTTTCTAGTTCCACTTTTTCCCTTTGGTTTTGTTTATTTTCTCCTGCTTGCTGGCCTAAGTTTGAAATTCATAGTAGTAGATCTGGTCCCTGTTTTATTTTTTTTTTAAATTTTTTTCTTAACTTCCTTGATCGACATGCTTAATCTGCTGACGGTCATGTCGATCAATGCGATATGCTAAGTAACAGTCATGCAGACCAGCCTTTGGCATTTTTTGTCAGTTAGGCAGTCACGCTGATGCCTATAAGTGAAGCTTAGGGTTTCACCCCAATATTGGCCACTGTGTTTTGCTCTTATGATTTTGACCTCGTAAGCCTTTTAGAACATTTTCTCCCTAACTAGAAAGCTACTTTTCCTTTTGTTTTGTTTTGTTGTTGGTTTATCATCCTTCTACTTGATTGCTTGAATCATTGGGTGGTCATCGACACTAGGACATCTAGTTTGTTGTCCATTCAACTATTTGTGAACTCAGTAAGTCGGGTTGTAGGTGTACTTACTCCTTGCATTTCATTTTCAATCCTTTTCTGACTTTGACCTCTATTATAGAAGTTTGAAAAGTTTCCATTTGCTTGTCTAAACATTTCCTTTCCGGCATGGATTACATTGCTTGTCTTGTTGTTGGAAAAGTCAATGTTTCAGTGATCTAAATGAGCTTCTCTTTTCATGTTTTCATCTACTTATAGAGCTTATTGTCTCAAAATCCTTTTTAATTGAAGAATTGTATGTGAAAATTTTATTTCATTGTTTCATGAAAAAGTGTGAAATTCTAGTTTGTTGCATCATTTTGCTACGATAGCTTGCATCATTGAAAGATTAGAATTACATTAGCATTTGGAAATGGAAAATAACTCTTTTTGCTTTCGAAATGACTATTATATATGTGTTTGTTAGGAAATTAGGAATCAGAATGCATTTTTCATTAGTTTATTTTTCAAAAAGTAAGGTAGTGAAAGATCATTTCATTTTCAGTTGCTTGTTTGTTTTAATTTGATTGAGTATTTTCTACCTTCTCTAGTGTAGACATTTCATCGAATTGAAAGGGTCTTGTCTCATTTAGTTTCATTTAAGGTTTTTTTGAGTCGCATCGCTAAGACCTAAAAATTGAAACATAACTCAAGATAAACTTTAAAATGAATTCAAATAACCTAAGGCGAATTTGACATTTAACAATCATATCTAAAAGATCTAGGCTAGAGATGTGTTTTGGCGTCTTTAAACCTAGCAACTGTCATTAGCTTCAGCATTAGATAGCGCTAGTATGAATTTTTGCTCCCCGTACCGTCAAGAATATAATGGCAGACCCCTCTAGGCTACAATCCTTTATCCTTAGGAAGTCGAGTCGACTACCTTGCAAACGTGATACCCGAACACAACATTCAGGGAGATTTCCTTCTCGTACTTCTCGGTTCGCCAGGAGGTATTCTACAGTTCACAGTTGCCTAGTAATTTTGTTTACCTAGATCATCGAGAGAAGTCATTTGATCTTTTTGACTCATTAAACTTAAAAGATCATTTGAGCACTTGGCCTTTTGAGCTCATTTCCAATCGAAAGTAATAGAGTCATCTTTGTTTCTTTCTTGACTCTTAAAATATAAAGAGCACCAGGCTTTTATGCGTCTTAATAATTGACTGCCCACGATTTGAAAATGCCTTATTAGTATTTTTGAGACCAAATTGTCAGTTTCCCTTAAAGAGCATTTTAAAGCCTTGACGTTAATTTTTCTATCGACTAAGACAAGGTCATCGTGGCTGAACCATCTGGTTCATCCAGTTCCTCTTCCTATGCTCCATCTGAAAGACTGTCTAAGAAGTCATTTCTTGAGTTACCAAAGTCACTTTAGGACCAAGGTGTTGAACTCGGAATTATTCTTAGTATTCAACCTTTGTCATCTCATCCTCCGCCTACTTTCGATACTGGGTCATCTACTAATCTTGGCTTGGAATCTTCAAACAATCCTGTTCAAACTCCTTAGAACTCACCGACCATTGACGGTCATCTTGGGCTAGTTATTTATCCTCTAAATCCTTTATTTGACCTTGTTGTGATATCACCGCAACATCCTTATAGTCTATACGACCAGCTAGGTGTTCCATTGGAACTATCCCCTCATACTCGTTCGACCATTCGTCGTCGTTTATTTCCAAACATGGAACCTGAAGGCAATGCTCTAGTCACCTCTTTGGAAGAGTCCGAAGTTTCTACTCCACACACTGTTAAGGAGGAAGAGCTGCCTTTTCTTCTTGAGGCTTTCCCCTATTTAGGGGGTATTCCTGCCAGTTTTCCACCCAACTATGTGTCTTTGGCACAGTTGGTTTCAGGTACACCTAGTGCCTCATCACTTTACCATAACCGTATTTGGGCATGAGGTCCCATGCCTACATCAGGTTTGCTTGTTTTGAACATATCTTCCCAACATGTTGTTACCTCAGTCCCGATGCAACCCACCATTCTGAATACCCTTATATTGTCAATCCCAGTTACCCATCAGCCACAACTAGCAGTTTTGAAGAATGTCTCTATCAGTTCCTCCACCCCTCTAGTTAGTGGCCAGGCCGGGCCACTGCCTGCAGGGAAAAACCTAAATGTTTCTATGGTGTCAAGTGCCACCAATGTGAGTGGCTCACAAGCTCACATGCTTGGTATGAACCAACCATCTTCCGGTATTATTCACAACCCTGCTGACCCTACTGGATCAAGCAATGTGTAGTGCCAATAGGTTCAAAATCTCGTTGGTTTGTTTGAATCAAGCAAAGTTCAGTATCATCAACCCTATGGGGCTCAGATCCAATACCAAAATCCTTATGTTCCATATGGTTATCAAGGAATGGTTAATCAACCTTACACCCTCTAATCTAGGCAGTACATTTAGCTTCACTATGGCCAGATTCAGTTCAGAACTTTCTCGGGCACTATTCAAGTCCCCTTGCAATAGCAAGGACAACCTCTACAACAACAAGGATAACCTTTGTTACCGCAAGGGAAACCTTTGTTGCATCAAGGGCTCTCCACACAACTATAAGGGAAAATTATCCCGCAACAAGGTCAACTACAAAAACCGCAAGGTCAATCCTTGCAACAGTTGTAGCAAACCTTGTAGCAGTAGATGTAATATGCTTCACACACCTCCCAACCCATGTCCTCATAGGGCCAAACTTTGCAGCCTCAGGGACGAATTTTGCAACCTCAAGGTCAACCCTTGCAACAGTAAAACCAACCAGGGCAAAGACAACCCTTGTATACATATCAATAGGGTCGACCCTTGCAAGGGCAGGGTCAAGGTCAAGTCTTGTAGCAACATGGTCAAAATCCTAATGGCCTAGGTCAACAGGTCTAGAATCCTACTAGCCAAGGACATCAGGTACAAAATCCTAATTCCTTACGTCACCAGGTTCAAAATACTTTTGGTCAAGGGCAGTAGGTAAAGAATCCCTATGTGAAAGGACAACAAGTGTATCAACCTTATACCCAAGGACAGTAGGTCCAAAATCCTCTTTTTCAGGGACAACAAGTTCATCACCCGTATGTTCAAGGACAACAGGTCCAATATCCATATGTCCAAGGTCGACAGGCTCAACAACCTTTTAACCCCTATGTTTCTTGTCAACAACCTATGTCCAGACAATTCCATGGTATTCAAGGTCAAAATCCTCCTTATGGTCAAGGTAATCTACAATGGGGGCAACCTCAGATGCCATATGGATAAAATCCCCCACTATGAGACCAAAATCCTTGCTATTAGGGATGGGCTCCTCCGTTCAGACCCACTTATTGACCTCGCATGCCTTTTAACACCCAATTTCCATTGTTGGCTACACTTGAGTTGCCATATGTATCTCGCCTTACGAATGATCCAATCCTTCATTCACCATATTGGCCTCCGGTGCTGTCCAAGATACCAAGCGATTGTCTAAAGTTCGATGGGAAAGCTAAAGAAGATCCTAAAGACCATGTCATGACATATCACCTCTGGTGCTTGTCGAACTCATAGGTTGACGATTCCATTCATTTTCATCTTTCCAGTGAACCCTCATGGGTGATGAAGCTAAGTGGTATGTCAAGCTGCCTCAAAGTGCTTACCATGACTTTAACTCTTTAGCCATGGCTTTCCTCATGCATTTTCAGTTTCCGATTTGCTATGAAAATATCACCTATTTGCTCACATTGCTTAAGAAAGATACTACGACACACATCTCTAGTCACATCCATGAATGGAGATGTAGATGTTGCCTGATCAAATTGAGATTGCTAATTAGCTACTCACTGAATGGTTCACCAAATCATTCATAGACCCAATTTATCTCGATATAGATATGAGTGGATGTGTTACTGAAGAGCAAGCCATTTCTCGTGCCTAGTACTTAGATCTAGTTTACTCTTAGTTTGGCACTTTGTATTAGTTATTACCCAATGATCCGTGCCCATCATCCAATCTTGTAGCATCAAAGTCACAAGATGTACCTCCCATTGATGGACTTATTGGTTCTGTATCCCAGATCCCTACTAAAACTTCTTCCAAATAGAAGTTAGTCTCAAATACTGTTCCTAATTGTTGCAGGATTTTATCCCCTAAGGCTCATGGGTGGAACCCTAGCAGACTGAAAGTTGTCTAAATCAAGAAACATGCACACACATAGCCATTATGCTAGAAAAAGCTATTTCTAAGGTAAGAAGGACGTACCTCAGGTCCTACGTTTGGGTAGTTCCTCAAGGGTGCAAACCCTTCTTCACGTCCCTTCCGCTCCTTTGCCCTGCAAAAACAACAATTCCAAAGAATGCAGTAGTATATGGACAAAGATTTATGTGTAAATCATCTTTATGTTATACAAGAAAGGAGTTAGTTATAAACTTTTAGACATCAATTCATACATGAAATTCAAACATGAATATCATTAACATAAAGAAAGAAGCATATCGGGAACAAGACGCATTTCTTTATTAGACAAATAGAATAGTACAAAAAAGAGCAATATCACCTGAACCACTTCTGCAGGCTCAAAGCTCAGCCTCCTTCTGGATCTATCCCGTCTCAAGCCTCTAGTAGGTCTCCTTCCAATACTCACTCCAAGATGTCATAACTAAGGGATGAACATCCAATCACAAGGAAACAAGGGTTTCCTGTACAAAATGGGGGAAGTGCAGAAGGCACAAAGGTCTTCAGACCTGATCAGGGGAAATCTCAGTATAATAACCTTTCTCTATACTCTCTCCTCCTTTGGCCTTCCCTTTGGTGTCATACCAATTCCAAAGTAGTTTTTAAGTTAGGAATTGGTTGGGGACAGTTGAGGCCACGGGCACTAACAGGTGATCAGCAGGTAAAACCCGCGATCTCCGCCCGAAAATAAGGAATTTTATATTTTTTAAGTGTTTTAATACATATACGCGGGTTAGGTATGTATGAACCCGCGTATACACGCGTTTAACTCAGGGCAATGTCGCGTACAGGGAATAAAACACTGTTTTTTAGATATATGACCAGGTCTGGAAGGAGGGGTTGCCCTAGGCCATGGCTGAAGCATCAAAAACCATACTGGTGAGATTTGGAGCTATAACATGTATTAATTCTATTAATAGTATATATTAGTATTAATATTAATTTATAATCTAGAAATAGTATATTATTATCAATATTACATGAATATAATTACTAATAATTAATATTACTATCTATAATCTAAAAAATGTTATTATACTAATATTGATAGCCTAAAATATATTATTATTATTACTATTACTACTACTACTATTGATAATATTAATATTAGAAAAACCAATTTATCGATATTAAAAATCTTAAAAAATAATAATGTTATCATTAATAACATTAATGATATTATTCAAATAATACCATCATTAATATTAATAACATTATAATGATATTAAATCATTATAATATTATTATATCATGTTTAATGATAAGAGATAGGGTTTGGGTTAGGGTTTGTTTCTATCTAACAAATTAGACTAACCACTATCTAAGAGATTCAACTAAGAAACCTTACAAAGAAAACAAGGTTAAGACCCCAATGGTTAAGATAAAATGGAGAGAGAGAGTCATACATGAGGAGGTGTGGAACTAGCTCGAGGTATCATAGGGAGAAAATTACTATTACTTTCAATACCACCATCCCTGTTAAGATTAAAGGGATGTTTTATTATCTCAAAGGCCTCCCTGATTCACCTTATCTAACTTTGTTTCTTTCTAGTAATGATCCTAACATTTTCCAAGAAAATATGATGTTTGGTTTTCAAGGAGTGTTCAACAAAGGATGAAGTGCTTGACCATTCATTCTTAATGTCAGATTCATTCTCTTTTAATCCTCGTTGTAAGGAGTTCTCCATCTCTCCAATGTAACTCTTACCACGATAAAAATATATTTTGTAGACTCCTTTAAGTTGATGATGACCAATACTGTCTTTGATGGATTTCATTATTTTCCTAATTGTTCATACTATTGTGATCCCTGTAGCTGTGCCATTCTTACTTAGAAAATTTTCTATCTTGTCACCAACTCCATGGGTGTAAGGAAGGTAGGTCTTTCCACTGGGTGCTTAAGGTCCTTGGGAATTTAGTTTCCTTTCATCCCTTTTCATGGCCTTCCTGATGTTTATGTCCTTATACCCAATATTTTTAAATACTATATTCATGTTGTTTCTTTTCTAGATCGAGGTGATGGACATCAAATATTCTAAGGGCTCTGACAAAAAGTGTATTCAATACACCAAATTTTTGGGTAGGATTGTGATACGAATCAACATAGAAGTAACTCTCCATATGAGTTTTATTTCTAAAAAATTGATGCCCTATTGTACCATATTCTTTTCTGGTGATAAGAACATCCATGAATGGCATTATGTTTTTCTCCTCGATTTCCATAGTAAAATTAATGTCATTAGAGACAAAATTCAGGTGATTGAAAAACTTATCTAGCTCATCATTACCATGGGTCCATTTATCGTTCATGTCATCAACAAACCTATTCCACCAATACGGTTTTAAATGGTAGGAATCTAGGCCCTTCTTCTCAAATTTATCCGTCAATAAGTTGGAAACAACTGGGAGAGTGACGACCCCATTTTAACTCCAAAAATATACTCATAGTAGTCACCTTGGAAACTAAAAAATTTAGAATGAAGACAAATCTCAACTAGAATTTGTTAACAATTTGTGTGGCTTTGAGACACTAAATTGAAACTTATGAGGATTTCATTAGGTTCCACCTTTTCATTCTTAACGAGTTCAACAAAATCATTTGAACCTTTAATAAAAAATTCAATATTACCAATAAGGGGATTCAAAATATCATCAACATACTTTTCCAGTTCATATTTGGGTGAGCCAATGATATTGAATATTAGTCCTAAAGGGATTCCCTCCTTGTTAATATTGGGGAGACTATAAATCCAAGGGGTAATTTCACAATTAGGTGTTAGCTTCTTCTCCATCCTTTCATCAAGGTTGGATTCATTAATAACATTTTTGGCCTCTTTATGATTCTGCAGATGGGGTTTCCCTTTTTAACCTCTTTTATGATCCCGGAGACAACATTGATCATCATCAACTTAAAGGAGTCTATATAATATATTCCTCTTGTGGTAAGTGTTACAATGGAGAGATATGGTGCTCCTTACAAATAAGATAAAAAAAGTATGGATATAACATTAAGAATGAACGATTATGCACTTTAAACCTTACTAAATGCTCCTTGAAAACCAAACATCATAGTTTCCTCGAAATGCTAGGATCATTACTAGAGAGAACCACTATTAGAGAAAGAAAATCAGGGAGGCCCTCGAGATAATAAAAAATCCATTTAAGCTTACGAAGTATGGTGGTATTGAAATTATTAATAATTGGCTCCCTATGATACCTTGAGCTAGTTCCACAGCTCCTTAGGTGTGACTCTCTCTCTCCCTTATGTCTTAACCATTGTGGTATTTCCCATGTTTTCTTTGTTAGGTTTCTTAGTTAGTCTAATATATTAGATTTTAGCTAGTTTAATTTCTTAGATAGAAACTAACCCTAACCCTAACACTATCTCTTATTATTAAACATGATATAACATGATATAATGATATTCTAATGATATAATAATACAATAATATTATTGATATTGATATTTAGTATTAATCACATTATTATCATTCTATGTTATTCACAGATCCTAGAGATCAGTGACCTCTACATCCGCGAATATTTGTACCAGGAAGATCCAACCAAAGGGATAACTTCCTCCGAGCTTAAACACAAAGCCTAACCTCGAGGGCATTGAGAGATGAACTTGTTATAACCCTATTCCACTTAATTATAGTGAGATAAACCTAAGTTCAACTTACCTCAGTTGCTAGCTAGAATGCATCTCCTTTCACATTTTCTTTTACTTATGTGAGATTTATCCCACGTTAAAAGGGCGAAATTACATAATTAAGCAATTTCTCATAATTATTTTTCCAAAATATTATAATTATGAGATAATAATTATTTCAAAATTGAGGTAATTGAGAAAAAGCTCATAATTGCGAAAAAGGTTTATAGATTTTTTCATTCGCAAGGAGATCAAATTGACCCACTTGTGTATGAGTTGGCTAGGGGTCCGTTATTGTATAAGTTTCATAACTTCTCAAACCCCTATGTGTCTAGATATATTATCCTAAAGGATATAAGAAACCTATATAATCTCACCAAGAGGAAAGGGAGGAAAGAAATAGTGAGAATTATATTGAGATGCTGCTACCTTGATTCAAAGATTGAGAGATATACTTTGTTTAGAGGTCATATTGATGAGAGAGAGGGAGACTCTACCAGATTCTGGAGAGGAGATCTTATGCTTGAAGTTATAATTGTACCATTTGGTTTATGAGTTATGAAATTACATCTTCCTTTCCTGTTAATCTATGCTTCTGGTCGATTATAATGTTTATGATTATTTGAGCTAACAATATTCTACAAAAGGCTATTTGTGGCCTTTTTTTGGTGATTAATGTGTACAGGTAGTAGATCTATTGCAAGAGGCAAGATATCTTGGTTGGAGTGAAGAATTTCTGTAGCAAACCCAACACTCTTCACTAATCTGCGAGGGTTGCAGGTGTGAGATCAAACCCTTATTATTGGGTTTCATGTATGATTGACTGCTTGAGAATATAGGTAAAGCTTTGTATCTGTGATTGAGTTAATCATATAATTTTCTGTTTCTAAACCTTTCTAGTGTCATAAGGTTGTGGAGAAATAGTGTTAGCCTCACTCTCTTAATAATCAATTAATAAATCCAAATATTAAATTAAATTAATAAAATCATGAGAACTCCTCAAACTAAGGAGTCTAGTTTTGGATGAGAGATTCTCTCCAACTAGTTGTGAGCACCAGTATTGCAGCAATAATGCTGCAACTCCTGAGCTACCTACTTTACTCTTATCAACCTGGCAGTTCGTAACAAACTTGGAAGCGACGGTGCTGTATGCACAACTACTAGTTCTTACTGCAGGTTGTCACTTGGTCAACCGACGCAAGATCACTAGGAGCTCAAGTCAAATTCTATGGATTCCAGAAGAAGCTTTATATATAATGAAAGGAGAGAAATACTGCTCTATAGACACCACTCTAACTATATAAAGGAGAAAGACTGAAATGTAAAGCAAACCAAGTAAATCCTAATTAACTAATTAATCCTACTTTTGTAGAAAGCATTATGAAAACCATGAAAAGAATGCCATTATCTATTCAAAGAAGTAAAACACATCTAAATAAGCTATTTCTGGAAGTAAACGAGCATAAAACATCTTTTTGGATTTTCATGTATTTTTATGTGAATTCGACATGTATGTAATTTATTGTTTGTGAATGTGGCAGCAGATAGGTGGTGTTGAAGGGCGGTTTTAGGACTTGAGAGGATGTAGGATGGTGTGGATGGGTCCTAGGAGGTCTCAGGTGGCCTTCTAGAGGCCTTTCCCACACTCGGCCTTCAAAAGAAACCCTACAGGAAAATCTATAGGAGGACACAAGAAATCTACAGGAGGAAAAACAACGTTCTATAGGAGGCCTACAAGAGGAGGCTACGAGCAATTTTGGCTGTTTTGAGGGTGTGAGAGTGGGTGGAAAAGGTGGATGAAGGTTGGAATGAGACGTTAGGGTGCCTAGGGTCTACCAAGAATCATCAACAGAGAGAAAGATGATTAGATTTGCTCAAGGAGAGAGGAAGCAATTCTATGGAAAATGTAGGAAACTAAAGCAGAATTGAGGGGAGACTTGGGTGACTTGTAGGGCATGGATCAGATGGAGGATGGGATGGCTGATAGATTGAAATGCTGCTAGAATATATTTTCTACATAAGCAACTAACAATCAACCAATGAGATCAAGCAAGCAATGAAAGAAGTGCATCTAGGAAAATAGAGTCTTGCATCAAAATAGTCTAAACTATGATCTATGAAAGTAAATGCTGAGGAAGCTGCAAGAAAGGAAAGCATGAAAGAAGACTATTGTAAATAAAGAAGTGAGCATGATGAAGAAGTATTGAAGCAAAGCAAACTAGACCATTAAACAAATAAAGAGCTGCAAACACTAGAATTCTTGTGAATGAGGAAAATCTGTGTTTTTGGGGCAATAAGAGGGTCTTTGCTTCAAATCATGGTCCCAAAGGGAGGAAGAGAGGCCAAGGCACTGTTAGACCATCCTCCACTTGCTCGGCTGCCTTCTAATGCATGAGTTGGCTATTTGTACTCTGAGCTGAATGAAAGGGAATTCTAAGTGAGGAATAATAAATAAGGGGGATTTCCCTCTTATAAGTCCTCTCCTTTGTCCATTTTGAGTTATTGCTACCATTTGTCCACTGGATCCTTGACTTTGACCTCAAAAATCATCAATAATTTGCATTAGACACATTTTAGACCACATGGCATCATAACTAACTCAACTCACTCTATAAGCATAAATATAATCAAAAAATCATACAATAAGCTAAGAGAATGGTTGATTTGACTAGGTTAGGAGGTAAAATGAGCCCATATAATTACTCACTTATGAGGCTCATCATCACCCCCTATTGAAAGTGTTGCTCATCCTCTGAGAAACTTGGTCCATCTCCTCATATTTTATGGCCCTGGTGGCCTCCCTAGCATCCCATGCTTCTGATGTGGTCTCCTCTTCCTTGTCATAGAATCCTACCTTCCTGTATATTTCTTCCCATTGCTCCTACTCTTCTTCTTCTCTTCTGCCTTCCAACAGTGGGGGACTCAATTTGAGGCCAATATAATTGAAATTCAACCTCTGCATGAAGCACTTGTATATTGGAACTCTCCTTAATGCCTCCTTCATCCTCATTGGGGAATGATATTCCCTGATCTGCAGACTATGCGGTAAGGTGTTCCATCTCCTCATACATGCATGCACAAAGTCATCCCGAAGTAGTCTTTCCATATCCTCAAAGTGTGCAATGGCTTGTGCCTGATCACTTATATATCTAGGGGAAATATGAGGATTATTGGCAAGTAGGTTATGTGTGTTGATGAGTGCTATGGGGTCTGATGGCTCAACTCTGATCATTAATGGCTCATTCTACTCCTTTATCATCAACCTTCTTATTTCTGCTACCCTTAACTCTTCATGATTCATCCATGAGGCCATGGCCATTAATTGCAGGTCCCCTTGCCTAGCATTAGGGTCCCACACATTCATGTCTGTGAGGGCCATGTTATGTTGGTAGAATTCTGCCATCTTTGCCTTATCTTCTGATATGCTTTGGTCACACAGGTCCATAAACTACCTGTAATCTTGGAAAGGCATTGTGCCTCTTTGTGCCAAAGTCTTTATCTAAAATTGCAACCATTGGTCCTTGAGATACAGACCATAGGATTTTGTTGGTGTTATACATTGCAATGCCTCCATGGACCAGCTGGCCATGCATGCCAGTTGGGTCTCTTTCTCTTGCAGCTGCCTCCTTAGCAATTCATTTTCTGTCTCTAGTTGGCTTCTTTCAATTGCTTCCCTATGTCTGATAACACTCAACTCTCTACCCATTTCTCTACATTTGTTCTCCATATGGTCAATATCCTCAACTCCCTTGGATTTGGCTATTTGCATCCACCTATGTGTTCTCATCCTCTCTTTCTCTATTTCAAAGAATAGTGAAATTGCAATTTTTTGTGGAATTATTCTTCCCCCCTCAAGAAGATTGTAGTAGGAGCCAAGACTGGGCTGGGGATCAGGTTCTTGTAGCTCTGTTTCTTCCTCCTTTCCTTGTGGTTGTCCTTCTATAATTTTCTCAAGCTTTTGGGTCTCTTGTAGTTTTGATAGTGTTTCCTGTAGAACTGTCTGTGCCTCTTGTAGGACTGTTTTTGGGTATTGTAGTTCTACCTTTTCTTTCCATGTGTGAGATCTAGGAGTCCCCATTTCATATGTGATAGGTGCCTTAGAAGGGGATTCCTTTCCTTGGGTAGAGAGTAAATATTCAATTATAATTGGCACTTTTGAAGAAGGCTAGGGTTTCCCTATTTTGATTCTTGTGCTCTTCCTAGCCCTGAAATACATGGAGGCCTGCCTTTTCCTCTTCTATTTTGGCTTGATGGGTGTATTGAGGGTAGTGAGAGCAGTTGCTGCCTCCCTTTGTAGAGTCTCAGGGGACACTTCTCCTTGTTCTGTCTTTTCTACCTCTTTTTCTCCTCTTCTATCTTAGTTTCTTCCTCCTTCCTCTCTTGTTATGCTAAGTCACCAGTTGCTTCACCTTCTCCCCCTTGTTGCTCTTCCTCCTCACTACCAGTAGGACTGATATCATAGGTTAGGGTCTTTGTGTCATCCTCAACTGTCATGTGTCGAAAGATTTCCCATGCTATAGGGAGTGTAAATATATGGAGGGCTTCTTCCACTAAAATCTTGATTAACCCATGGTGATCTAGCTACTCTAAATTTCTTACTTGAACTTTGGTGTTGGAGTCAATGAGAGACTATAGGAGGAAGTAGGGGATGCTGAGCTTCTGAGGGGCTGGAGTGTCCATGCCATACCTTAATTCATGAAGGATTCTAAAATGGTAACCATAGACAATGCTGTACCTCCCCTCACAGGAAATATATTTGATTATTTGGTAGTTAACCTCATCCCAAGGATATGGTATGCTATCCCTTCTAATGCCATTTTTATCCTCTACAGGGGTTTCATTGTTTTGGAAAAAGTTTTTCTTAGCAGCCTGGCCAATTGGTTTCTCATCCTTACTCCAAGGTAGCCCAAGAGGAAGGGTAGTGACCCTATTGATAAATTAAGGGGTTATCTCCATGGAAAGACCTCTAAAGGTTACAGTGGCATGTGTTCTGGTGTGAGGGACCAAAGAGTGGGCAAATTCTTGAGCAATTTCCTCATTAAACCCTCAGAATTTCTAAAAAAAGTTCATCCAATTTGGTCTTGTGAATATGTCCACTACTTGGGGATGTGCATGGAGCTTGGAGGAGTTGGTGGGCTTCTTCCTCATAAAACCTCCTATGATTTTGTTTATGCTTCTTTGGGAAACCCAATGTGGAGAAGGAGACAACAATTTTTGAAGAAAAACAGAGAAACAGAGAGACTGGGTTTTTTTTAAGAAATAAGCATAAATTTTTTTTTTCCTCCACCTAAAGGTTTGATTTTCACCCTCGAATTTAAGCCATTGCTTACATATTTTGATATTCAATAGGGGTATGCATGGAACCTACCTCCTTAGCCCAAGAGTCGTGGTAAAACCTGTGCTTTCTCCCTTCAAAAGAACTCACTTGCCCTCCTATATAAGACTATTGTCCCTCCTGTAGAATCCCTGTAGGTCCTGTAGAACCTGTAAGTGCTCTTGTAGAAAATGTCGAGAGCAGGAATATAGGAGAGATTAATGGAGAACGATGGTTATGAGGCTTTGGGGGCGCGAGGAGATTGCAGGAGCGGAGTTTTGAGGAGAGAATGAAGTAAAAGGTGGTGAGAGTGCTCCTGGAGAAGTACTTATTACTTTTTATGGACATTTCCGGTGATGGAGGGTGAGCTGGCAAAGTGTACGTTGGCGATATTCGGATCGTTGGTCCCCACTTGCCTTGTCATCATGGCCCTTTCCTCGTAATCATCCCTCATGATTGTATCAGAGTTCCACTTCCTCCATTACCTGTCCTTGACATCTTTCCTTAGTTGACCGTGCGGACATGTGGGTGACATCCTCGGATGAGTGGAGTCAACTAGATGAAGGTGGCCAAGTTAACTGGCCACCTTTCCCTCATTGAACCTCAACCATCTCATTACTTTTTCATGTCTTCTAATTACACAAATGCAAATGGAGGAGCGGGTTAGTTACTTACTTGAGATCCGAATGCATTTGTTGTGAGGTGTTGTGGCTCTCTCTCTCTACTGCATGCCTTTGTTTCTTTTGCTGCATGCTTTCTGCTTGTTGATGTGTGGCTGTGCCTTGTACAGGTTCTTGTTTGGCTAGATTTGAGCTGCACGTGCTGTCCCTTGCTGCTGGTGCTGGACTTCTATAGGATCAACTGCTACAGGAATTCCTATAGGAGCTCTTGTTTTGTCCATATCTCCCACATGGTAGACTGGATTGACCTGAAACTTTTTGAGCATGTTTCCATCATCATTATGCACCTCCCCATAGAAACATTTTGGTCAATGGATGCACGAATCTTGAGAAAAACTAAAAATGGTTGAAGGTGATGGAGGTTGATTTCTTGGAAACTGTGCACTGAAATTTGCTGAAATTGCTTGGGCATGTTACCATCATCCATATGTATGTCCCCATGAATCAATTTTTTAAATGGATGCATGGATATTAAGAAAATACAAAAATGGCTGAAGGTGATGGAGGCCAATTTCTTGGTAACCGTGCATTGGAATTTTCTGAAATTGCTTGAGCATGTTACCATCATCCATATGCATCTCCCCATGAAATAGTTTTTTAAATGGATGCACGGTTTTCAATTTAGGGAAAACAAATTTCTGCTATATGTATTTTTGTATCCTACAGTAAAACAGAGCATCCTGTAGTTTTTAGGACAACAAGGAAAATGAGTGGTAGAAGCTCGAGAATGATGGGTAGATGGTGAAAATAGATGATGGTGATGGATTGGCATGGGCTTGGCCTTGTTGGAGCATTTGAGTGAAGTAGGAGAAAGTCAAAATTTGACTTCTTTTGACTAGGCTTGACCAATTTTCCTTTTGGTACCAACTTGTTCTTGTTGTTTGCAGATGTTGGAGAGTACATGCATGCATGGAGCAAGGATTTTTATTTTTTTCTCTTTTTTATTTTTTTTAGGCCTACTAGCCGCCTCAATGAGGTTTTCAACTAGTAGGCCTGCCTAGGCACCTCAAAGGATGTTTTCAACTAGTAGGTCTGCCTAGGCATCTCAGAGGAGGTTTTCACCTAGGGATCTTTTTCTCTTTTTTCCTTTTTCCAACCCATTGACTGCCTCATGGAGGTTTTCAATCATTGAGCCAATCTGAGGTGCCTGCAAGGAGGTTTTCACCTTAGATTTTTATTTTTTTCCTCTTATTTTTCATTTTTTCCTACCCTACCCTACTTTAAAAGTAAAATCACTTTCAAGTATAAGAATACTTCTAATGGAGCCATGTGCACATCAAGATGATAGACATAATGATGTGGGGGCTTGAAATGTAAGCTTTGACATGTACCTGGATTTTAGAGACCAAATGGTTTGACTTTGAAGGGATCAAGAATAGTTGAGGAAGTGAGTGATGCTGCAACTTAGTGACTGTCTGGAACCATATTTCAATATAGCTGTGATGTCCTTGGTCCTTTTTCTGATCTGGATCATTCTTCATGTCTTCTTCTACCATGAGCTTCACATCTTCCTTTTTTTGCTGATTTTTCTCTTGAATACATGGAGGATTTGATGGTAACCATGAGGGAGCTCTCTCGATCTTTGATTTTGATGTCTTCTCTCCATCAAGTGCATCCCATGGTTCTTTGATCTTTTCTTTTGAATCTTCTTCTTTTGGAGGTGGTCCTTTAATGATATCAATATAATCTCTTTTCTGCAATACTCTTCCTGAGCTATGGTGAATACCATTGAGCTCAAGAGGAGTTGTTTGGAAGTGTTGTACCTCAACATTGTAAATGGGTTGAGCTACTTCAATGTGTGGGTTTGGAAATGGTGGTACAGGTAGTTGAGTGGGAGTGTATATTTTAGATGGACGTGGATGGGGTTGAGGTTGGGTAGGTGGTGGAGGCAGAAGAGCGGGAATAGAGTTGTATTGGGGCCTCCACCCCTAATGAGATGTATTCCACTGAGGTTGTGGCTGAGCATAGGATTGGAATGAATGGGTGGCTAGTTAGGCATGATATTGAGATGTGAAGGACCAAGGAGGAGGTGTGGACTAGGAAGGATGAGCACGGGGGGCCCAAGAAGGTATGGAGGTGACTTGTTTAGGGTTGTAGTATGCCTGAGATGTCCCTTGCATTCCCTGCTGGTATGGTCTAGGTCCATGTGGCCTCCTTTGGTTTATATAATAGATCTATTCAGTGGCTCCTTCAACCCTTTGGTATATAGCTTTAAGTCTAGGCAAGGAAGTGCACTTATTTGTAGAATGATCTTATTCACAGAAGAAACAAACCTCTATAGATTTCATTGGGCATTCATTCCTAGGATGCCTCCTGGTGCATCTAGGGAAAAAAATGGCCAAAAGTCTCTTTGATTCCTCTTGTTTTCTTTTGATATGTAGGGTATCCATTTGCATGGCAAGAATCTGCATCATCTCACTCTTGAAGTCTTCCAGCATGTTTCCAATTTCACCTTTAATGGATGAGTTGGAAGAAAAGGTACTGCCCCTATCATTTCTGTTTTCGTCCATTAGATCCAAAGGAATGTTTTCTTCTTCTTCTTCTTCCCCTATAGGTTCTTCAAATATGTCTGGCTATTCACCTAAGGGTTCGTCTTGATTGCAGCCATCGAAGAAGAGAGAAAGTTGGCTGTGTGAAGCAATGGGGGCATTGGACAAAAATTTTCCTGAGTTATCTCTATTCCTACGAGGCATGAAAGGAAATATTTTTGGTTGGTTTCTGTTTCTTTTCCACCCACTCTGAAAGTACCTGCAAAACTAAAATTGATTGAACAAAACAAATTGCAACCAACTGAAATGAACTTGTTGAAATGAAATTTGCAGAATTGAAGAGGAAAGCAAGGAAATGTAGAAATGAAGGAAGAGAATGACTAATCTACTCTTGCTGAAATGAAATTTTTAGAATTGAAAAGGAAAGCAAGGAAACGCAGAACTAAAGGAAAAGAAGGACTAGTCTACTTTTGCTGAAATAAACTATTAGTAGAATGCTGCAACAGAAAATAGAAGAAAGCAGTAATCACAAAATACTCTGACGCTTCCCCGACAACGACACCAAAAATATGGTGAGCACTAGTATTGATGCAATAATGCTACAACTCCTAGGCAACCTACTTTACTCTTATAAACCTGGTAGTTCGTAACAAACTTGAAAGCGATGGTGCTGTATGCACAAGTACTAGTTCTTATTGCAAGTTGTTAGTTGGTCAGCTGGCACAAGATCACTAGGAGCTCAAGCCAACTTCTATGGATTCCAGAAGAAGCTCTATATGTGATGAAAGGAGAGAAATACTACTCTACAGATACTACTCTAACTGCAGAAAGGAGAAAGATTGAAATGTAAAGCAAACCATGTAAATCCTAATTAACGAACTAATCCTACTTTTGCAGAAAGTGCTATGAAACCATGAAAATAATGCCACTATCTATTAAAATAAGTAAACCACATCTAACTAAGCTATTTCTAGAAGTAAATGAATAGAAAACATCTTTTTGGATTTTCATGTATTTTTATGTGAATTTGACATGTATGTAATTTATTGTTTGTGAATGTGGCAGCGGATAGGTGGTGTTGAAGGGAGGTAGTTGAGAGGATGTAGGATGGTGTGGATGGGTCCTAGGAGGTCTCAAGTGGCCTTTTGGAGGCTTTTCCCACACTCGGCCTTCAAAAATAAACCCTACAGGAAAATCTATAGGAGGACACAGGAAATCTAGAGGAGGAAAAACAACGGTCTACAAGAGGCCTACAGGAGGAGCGCGAGAGTAGTTTTGGCTATTTTGAGGGTGTAAGAGTGGGTGGAAAAGGTGGATGAGGATTGGAATGATACGTTAGGATGCCTAGGGTCTACCAAGAATCATTAGGAGAGAGAAAGATTATTGGATTTGCTCAAGGAGAGATGAATAAATTCTATGGAAAATGCAAGAAACTAAGGCAGAATTGAGGGGAGACTTGGGCGTCCTGTAGGGCATGGATCAAATGGAGGATGGGATGGCTGATAGGCTGAAATACTGCTAGAAGATATCTGCTACATAAACAATTGACAATCAACCAATGAGATTAAGCAAGTAATGAAAGAAGTGCATCTAGGAAAACAGAGTCTTCCATCAAAATAGTCTAAACTATGATCTATGAAAGTAAACGCTGAGGAATGCTGCAAGAAAGGAAAGCATGAAAGAATACTATTGTAAATAAAGAAGTGAGCATGATGAAGAAGTACTGAAGTAAATCAAACTAGACCATTAACCAACTAAAGAGCTATAAACACTAGAAGTCCTATGAATGAGGAAAATCTTTGTTTTTGGGGCAGTAAGAGGATCTTTGCCTCAAATCATGGTCCCAAAGGGAGGAAGAGAGGCCAAGGCACTGTTTCTAGCCTTTTGAATCTTTTCTTTATCACTGCTTAACCTGCTATGGAAAGCGCAAATGGAAGCAAACCACTGAATCATCAAAAGCAACCTATTCCTAACCATAAAAGAAATACATCTAACAACTACCTGATCTACAACTGAATAAAACATACAAATACAAGTAAAGGGTAGCTTGAGTGCTTGGATTGGGTCCTAACCCAAGAGCTTCAACCCTCTGAGGTAACTCAGTGCTAATTCAAAAAGGATTCCATCTTTATTTCCAAAACAATAGCAAGATTACAGGAAACTATCACAAAATAATAAGCTCGAAGTTGAGCAGAGTTTACATAGGAAAAAATCCAACAAAAATCTGACCCTAGTGAGGCCCTAGGCCTCTCTACTTATAAAAATGAAGCTACCAACAACTTCCTTGAAATTAGGGAGGCTTGGCTCCCAAAACACGAGATAATCATTAGTCATCCTCCACTTGCTCGACTGCCTTCTAATGGATGAATTGGATGCTTGTACTCCGAGCTGAATGAAGGGGAATTCAAAGTGAGGAGTAATAAATGAAGAGGATTCCCTCCTATAAGTCCTCTCCTTTGTCCACTTCGAGTTATTTCTGCCATTTTTCCACTGGATCCTTGACTCTGACCTCAAAAATCATCAATAATCTGCATTAAACACATGTTATACCACATGGCATCATAACTAACTCAACTCACTCTATAAGCATAAACATAATAAAAAAATCATACAATAAGCTAAGAGAATGGTTGATTTGACTAGGTTAGGAGTTAAAATGAGCCCATATAATTACCCATTTATGAGGCTCATCAACTAGCTCTCCTAAATTAATGTGCAAGTTGAGAAAATATCTCAACCAAGTGAGTCTAAGATAGACGCACTATCTTAAGACAACTTGGTCATGTATTTAAATGTATTATTAAATTATTTGAATAAGAGAGAATTACATGAGCATGAGAGACCACATGATGGCTCTCTGTCTTTTCCACTAGTTTAATGTTTGTGTTTTAATTTGTTGTGCATATGGTTATATGGCTGTGTGATTCTTCTTCATGTGATATCGGAGCCATGGTGGAGAGACTATAAATCTGTACAACAGTGGAAAGTGAGCTTATCAGAACTCTAGAGTTTATATATTAATTTGAATTCTTCCTCAAAGAAAAGGGGCATCGTTGTAGAGTTAAAAGTGTCCATGGCGCCTACAGCTGTTATCCCTGCTGAAACATTTGAGTAGTTAAAGCATATGAATCTGAATCCCTTTGCGGAGAATCACCAACACAAGCAATAATTTAATCGCATCACTCAGACCACTCCAAACTCTAGTAGAGAACGAGCCATGGAGATTTCGTGAAAGTTGTGTATTCTATTTTGAAAAAGGAACGATATTTTTAGCTAAGGAGATGCGATTTGTGTTAAGTTGTGCACATGAATCACCATGGATTGACTCCAGAATCTATCCAATTCAAATGGTTCTCAAGTAATGGCTCAAAGCCGAGGCTGCTGTCAACAAATCTCTGTCCTGAAGTTGATCAAGACAGTGACAAAAATTCAAGAAATTGTCGTACGAAAACCTGCGGAACAAGAGAGGAAGCAACAAATGGGATCTGACGAGAAGAGTTTGTCAAAGTTGCAGAAATTTAACGGACGAGTCCCTCGACGCGCTCTCAAACTGTAAGTTTCTCAAAGAATTGACATTAAAGGGAATTTTTCTGTTTATGCCCTCCGGGCTTGCCAGATTTGGCGAAAAATGTCCGGGTTTGGTTGCAGTCGGTTTCAAATTGGAGACCCATTTTCCTGATGTCGCTCCTCAAATTGATTTTCTACTTCTAATATTTCATATGAAAATTTTTCCAACTCATCACTGCATCTATTCATTGAAAGTTAAAAACAAAGACTATCAATTTCTCAAATATAGAGATCTGCTTCCATCCAACGCGCTCAGAAGCAAACATCCCTATTAACCTTAGCAGTTACATTTGGATTGCCATCTCTATCACCTCCCTTCTAGGGACCAAATCTGATAGGAGTGCATGTCAAAGGAAGAGGCCTACCAGTATGCATTTTTAAGGTAGCAGTGACTCTACGTAACTAATGAAGCACAACTTTCCAAAGAGACTATTCCACAATGTGCAAACCAACCCAAGATTCATCCACAGTTGTGGGCTTCTGACATCTCAATTCAACTGTCTTCCATAAGGAAGTAACCTCTCTCCTCAAATCTTCAATCAACATTTCCCGCTCTTCATGGCCTAGGTCTGTTCAATCATTATATTCCAACAGATGTGCAATTTTCAGGTGCTTGTATTGCAATGCTTGTCTATTTATTTGTGTTGGATGTGCAGTCAAAACAATTTCAATATCTTGCTCACAAACAATAGTGCGACAACTAGAAATCTACACAATTACTATTTTTCTTGCAACTTTACATTCCCGAGATCCACCTCGTAGTATGAATTGGTGAGGGGTAATGGAACACCCCTTTTATTCCAGTATTGCAGCTCATTCTCAATCTCTACACACTCATTTTGCTGCCAGCCAGACAATGTGAAATCTATTTGCATCGTGCAAGACCTACAACGTGGAAGTTTCCTACGTCGAAGTCAGAGGAAAACAATTGCATGAATAAGGTCGTAAGTTTTTTTTAACAACGTAAAGTTTAAAGTTGGAAAATCACATTTTTAAGGGTATGTTTTAAAATTTTGGAGTAATAAGGACATGTTTTGGAGTGATAAGTTGTGGAGAAATAAAGTATACTTTTTATTAATTAAGTAACTTTTAGGACAGATAACGAGTGGATAAAATATTTTTTATGTAATTGATCAATATGTGTTTTGTATTGGGAGTGATAAGCGATTTTTTGTTTGAGAGAAATTCATTGTTGTAATCCAAAGTAATGTTTTACTTTGAGAGTGATTGAGCAAGTGTAGGCAATTGTTTTGAAGATAAAAGTTTGAAGTGTGACATTCTCATTGCTTGAGAAGGAGAAGGTTGATGTACTCTCATATTTAAATAAAAACATATCTTTTTTGTGGTGCTTGTGTCCTAGATCCGCTTGAAATTGAATAAGGTGATCTTAGGTACACCATGTGTATGTTTGTAATGGCACATGAAACCTGATATTATGCTTAAACAAAACAACTATATGCACATAAGAAAGTTTACATATACAAGTCATCTATCAAGCTCCTAAAATCAAAGCTCCCATAATCAATTAAGTTCATAAGCACAAAGCATCACATCATCAACTTGATAAAAGTAATATCCTGCAACAACATTTCACATTATATAATCAAACAAATCAAGTTAAGGATGCTACAAAATAAAGCATTTCAAGTCAAGACATTTTTGCTTCAACATCCAATCCAGTTGTCATCTACATCAACAATTTTTGCAGTAGTTCAACAACAATTTTTTGGAAATTGTACTTTCACCGTTTATTTAAAAAGCTTAATACAAAACTGTAACTTGCAAATCATAATTAGTAAGTTGAATTATAATCAAAGTCAAATTCACTTGAATTGTAAGGGTGCATTTTCGGTTATAACCAACACCCTCATTTGATTTGTTACAGTGCATACATTAAGCTAAGTCAGTTGTCACTTGAACATTTATCATTTGGGTGCATTTTCGACAGTATTCGACACCCTTCTTTTGATGAATCAAGAGTGTGAGTTCAAGCAAGTGTAAATCTTGCAAGCATCAAGCGAGCATGAAAGCAAGCAAGTGTGAGTTGAAACAATCAATTGTTAAAACAAGTTCAAGTGGGCATGAAAAAATCAATCAAACATCAAGCACGTGAGTTCTACAAATCTAGAAAGTATTAAAAGCAAGTGAGCGTGAGTTACAACAAGTTCACATGGTGAAAAGCATTCAGTTATTAAAGATTCTTAACAATTTGATCCTCTCAATTGTTGAAGACATGGTGACAATTAGAAAAACAACTCTTGCTGACATTCAAGTGCATCTTCAACATGCACATTAAACGATTGAGTTCCTTCAATTGGAATCGCAACTACAAAGAAATGAGTTGCCAGAGAAGAGTTATGTTTCCAAGTATTTTATCCATACAGATGCAGATAAAGATGTTGATTCCAAGTCACTGATGCAACCAACTTCAAGTGTTGAAGTGGTCCCTGATATAGTTCAACTTTCTTCCAAACCAATCATCAAGCCATGGGAAGAACTTCAAAATAACAAAAATCGATGAGGATTAGGATATGACAGATATGAAAACAACTTACATATCCCCCATTATTCTAAGCCGATCAAGTTCATCAGTGTAGGATTTCTTGATCAAATACAATCAACAAGCCATGAGAAAGTTGAAGACAAAAAAAAATACATGCAAACTAAAGTTGCAGACAAACTGAATTGTTCTCATTGTCAAAGAACCGGTCATCTAGAAGATCAGTGTTTTGGTCTCCATCTTTGTAGCCATTGCGGCAAGTCAAATCATACATCAGAGAAATGATGCAACCAACGAAAGCCAGCCAGATTGAAGATAAATTATTCATGGATTGATCCCTGGGAATGTTCATCCATAGCCAGAAGATTGTACAAGTTTTACAATCAGATTCACTCACACATATTGCAGCCAACAGTCAAATGATCTTGGTACTCTCGTGCAATTGAATAGGGGAGTACAATAGTGAAACTATCCTACCCCTGAAAGGGGAGAGTTCAGATATCAAATGCAGATGATTGTCTCTCTTTTCAACTGACAAAGGGGTGGAAATGTCAATGAAATTGACAAGTGGTTGTCAGACTGAAAGTCTCGACAACACCAGCGTAGTAGCCAGTGGGCATCTTCAAATCAACCTTCGGGCATCAACAAAAAAAGTTGCAGTGAGCAATTTTTCAAACAAAACAAAAGCAACAGTGAGTTGTTTTTCATAGTCATCAGCAAATGGGCGATCATCATCAACATATACGCCAGTGGGTTCTTATCAAATTGTGTCAATGGACACCAGATGCTGTTTTCAAACAAAGGACAGTTGGATCCTTTTGTGGCTTGGCACATGATGGAGTTGTCAAGAAACATTCAGAGATGAATAAACCATGCAACATATTCATGTTCTCTTAAGATTTGAGTTTTTTTAGATTTTTTTTTTTTTTGTTTTTTTTTTTTTTTTTTTTTTTTTTTTTTTATCAGGTAAAGGATTTTTGAGGATCAACTTGAAAACTTGGAAGATGGTTCCTTGTTCGTTTTGGATTTATCATTGAGGGGGGGAATGTTAGCCTCACTTTCTTAATAATCAATTAATAAATCCAAATATTAAATTAAATTAATAAAATCATGAGAACTCCTCAAACTAAGGAGTCTAGTTTTGGATGAGAGATTCTCTCCAACTAGCTCTCCTAAATTAGTGTGTAAGTTGAGAAAATGTCTCAACCATGTGAGTCTAAGATAGATGCACTATCTTAAGACCAATTGCTCGTGTATTTAAATGTATTATTAAAGTATTTGAATAAGAGAGAATTACATGAGCATGAGAGAGCACATTATGGCACTCTACCTTTTCTGCCAGTTTAATGTTTGTGCGTTAATTTGCTATGCATATGGTTATATGGCTGTATGATTCTTCTTCAAATAGGTCCCTGTGTGTGAATATTTCCACAACAAAACTTGTGCTTTCAATGAGAAATTTTCTCTTTTTCCCTCTTTGATTTTAGATCTCTTCTCTTTTTCTTTGATTCTCATTTTTGTGGTCTTCCATCATGTCTTATCTAGATATATGGATTCATTTTGATCTCCATTAGTTTGATTTTATTCAGATCTGATCTAATCTTGGATTTGAATTTTTGTTTTTTGTTTTATTATACAAGAGAATAATAGATCATGCATTTAAAATCAAATTTTGAAATTTTCTATACAAAATTTGATTGAATTGACCACAAATATGGATTCATCTTGTAATTTCATCCAAAAACAAAAACAAATCACTAAAAATGGACTCCATATGAGGAAGTTATGTCTAATTCAAGATTACCTAATTTGTTTTTCTTGACATCCTCACGTGCTTGAAACAACTTAAAGAGCGGAAATTTCACTCTTTTGCTTTATATTTTTAGATTTTTTTCATCTAAGTTTGATTTGATCTTTCATACCTATTTGTCATCTATTTTTTTGAGTGCATATCTGCAATTGGTTTGATTCATATCTTGTTTTTGGTTTGAATTTGGCTCTGAGTGAATTCTAGGGTTCCTAGTAGAGCTATTTGTGCTTGAATTGGAACTCCAATCACTTTGATTTCACTTGAGCCTTTTGAATCTATCTTTCATAGTCATTAGTAACTGCTGATCACATTAGATCTGACTTTGATCTCTCGTTTGTGAGTTTGGTCCATTTATTAGCCAAATGATGAGGTCTTTTGGACACCTTCTTGTGCTTGTATTTGGGGCTTTTGTCCTCAAATTTTGTATATCTCTTTTCAAATCTGTCATTGCTGCTTGGTATATGGTTCAAATCTTGTTTTAAATTTGTACTTTATTTGTGTATTTTGTTTCTTTCTCATGTTTGAGTTTTCATCCAATTCAAGTGGTTGTTTTGCTTGCATTTGGTGACGTTTTTGTTCTAAATATGTTGTGGCTATGAAAATAAGATTGGAAAGGTCCATTAGAGTGTCTTAGATATGATCCTATCTTCAGATTTGAAATTCTCTCATCCCTTACTATCTTGTTCTTGAGTTAGGGTTTGGTTTTGACCATGTAGAACACTGCCTCTCATTGAGACATTGTACTACAACCCTCGCTTGTTTGCGTTGCCATCTTATTTTCTCTTTTGACTTTCTTGTTGATTACTTGAGAGAGTTTGTTTGGATTTGGTTCTTAACTTTGACACTTTTTGAGTGCTTTGCATTCTAGCTTGGGGATTTTTTTGGCCTCTTTTCGATTTTCTATTTTTTGGTTTATTTTGTCGGTCTAAATTCTTATAAATTTGGGGATTTCATTTAATGACTAGTGAGAGGTGCATTTGGTAGGCATTTGTGTGTTGATAAAAAGTGAAAATACTTTCACCCTCTTGTAGTTAAAGTTCATTTATTCGAAAGAAAATTTTGCATATAACTTCATTAGGGGCTACTAACAAAGAGTCTATCACAACATTTGAGTTTCACGCTGCTACCCAACTGAGTAAATAACAACCAATAAAATTAATGTGTAATAAAATCAACTAGACACATATTTTGTTTCTGTTGGTAGCACACCAACATTAGCTTAGGCTAGGGTTTTGGAGATAGTTGTGTGAGTAAACTGCTCCAATGCTCTAAAACAAACTTAGTACACTGAGCTAGGGAGTGAAAAATCATTCATTATCCCATGGTCAAAATTGATGCGTGGTAGAAAATTGACTAAGAGGGGGTTAGGCTTAGGTATTAATGCACGCAGATCTCCACGAGGCTACCCTATTCATTGGTTTAGGGATCTGTATTATTGACTGACTACCAAGAAGCCTAATATTTGACTGCTCCCATGGGACAAAGGTAACCTTAGTGACCAATCTTAGGAAAACACCCTATAGATGGTAGTTGTGAGCAACAACCACCCCTTTACCTTACCTTTCCCTAGAAAACTTTGTCTATGGAGTTGAGATCCCACAAGTAAGAAGTCTTTTAGAAGGCCATCCAAAATATGGTACTAGGATTGGTTTGTGTGTGTGAATACATTCTAGGAACTTTTTAGTGCATGTTGTCTAGTACGAGTTAATAGTTTGGCCTTAGGGGTGTATGTACTAACTTGTTTTTGGTGTATATACATTTATTCGCGCTGGATGAAACCAATTTCCATTAGTCACATAGAATTCACAGTTTACCTCCTTAGCGAGGTGGGATTTCTACTCCTGCTTGTAGAGTACCTATCGGTGTCTAAGACCAAGACCAACCTATAGTTGTGGAATCTATTCCTGGTTCTCCTGGTAGTGATTTGGTATCCATTGAGACATTGGAAATGATTATGGTTCTCTCGCTAATCCACCTTTGATCGATCCAATAGGTCTAGAGTTACTGCAGTTGAACCCTAATGGTTCTACACCTGCCTACACATATTTTCCTTTTCCATCGATGGAACAGGTTAGTTCCTCTTTACCTTCTGCATCTACAATCTCTATTTCTATGTCATCATTGTTACCACTGAACGTGGTAGGACCTACACCTCCATCGACATCTCTCACATCTTCTTGGGCATTCCATTGTTCTCTTCTATTGTTTTCACAAATTTCCCTAGTGTTCCTATGCCTACTTCTTCATTTGCATCGACCATGGAAGTGAATTCTAGTTAGTTGTTGATAGGCATAAAAATTCCTCCTACAACGAGTGGGTATTGGCTCGATCAAGGTCCCAATTAGACCCCTTCTCATTTGGTGTGGCTATATACTCTTCGGAACAAAGGCCCAATTACCTATATTAATCTAACTACTAAAATATAGACATAAAAACTAATTTAAAGAAAACTAATATAATATAATCATCCTAGATACTTACTAGTAAATATAAAAAAAGTATAAAATTGTTTTGTGTATGAATGGATCTACCTGAATAATCATAACAACAAGAGATGGGGAAATCACCCAAATGTAGCACTTAAATAAAATACTACATATGTTTCAATTAGTGAAAACCCTGACTGGAACATGGGTCAAGTCAACGTCTTCAATGAATTTTTGGGCTTTTATTTAAAGGGATTATGAAACACTGATTATATTTTTTATGCTTTTCAAAGTTTATTTGCATATAATGAAATTAATCTAAATGACAAAAATAAATCTATCTCAATAATGAGAGAAATATTGAGAAACTATCTTTTTAAATATCATAAATGAATTTTGATTCACTCATATTAAACAAATAATAAATTTGTATTAATAAAATAACTCAACACTGCATATACTTGACCATTTCAAAAGAAAGGACATAAGCACATTCCAACATTCAGCAGGTATCAATATAAAGAAAAATGATAGAGGAAAATACCATCAATGTGTTTTAAATAATTAGAACATCATACAATATCCAGATCACGTCATTCAGCAAAAATCAATACTTGATTGTTCTTCAAAAATTGATTGTAAAATACTGATTATAAAACTAGAGTTCCAAAGTGCAACAATTTCCAACTCTCTTGGGACTATGATTTGAGAAGAGAGATCTCACAATAATATCAGTTCTTTCTGCTTTGGTTTAGCCTCATCTCTCTCTTCCACAAACCCTCTCTTTATAATCAGAGAGTTCAATTTATAACCAAAACAAAATAAAATAAAAGTTTGTTTATTAACAACTTCAAAAAAATATGATTTCTAATTTCTTGGGATTTTGAATAATCCTTTCTTTCCCATATGCAATTCCAATCCATAAATCCCGAGCTCTAAGTAGTAACAATTTTCTACAAATTCTGCATAAAACATTTACAAAATCTATTATTAAAAATATATTAAAACTTAAAGCAAAAAATATCAATCTAAAACAATTAAAATTATTTATTAAAAGAAAAACTTGATTCTTGTAAATTAACAACAAATCCCCAAATCTAAGCAAAATCATGTTGTGCTACTGCAATTATGATAGATAGATAATGAATCAATGAGATGAGAGCAAAAAAAAGTTTCAACATCCAATTTTATTCTCAAAACATTACCCGGAAAATCAATTTTAATAAAAAAAGATAACCCTTTTTATACTAAATTTGTGGGCTATTTAGATTGAATATTTTTCAAAATAAATAATGCCATATTATTTTCCTCGATTTCCATTTTCCAACTAGCTATCTTGGGCCTGATTTCGTGTCCTGTAGCTTGAGATATTCTCTCTGGAAGTTGGAGTCCTCTAACAGCTCATGGGAAAATTTGTAGAATTATTAGTTCATTTTGTTGAATTGTCAAGATTAATCCCATATGCACGGGAGAATTTTACTTCTTAGTGTATATATGTTGCAATGGGTCATATGTTATTTGAATTGAATGAGATGTAGTGTTGTTGAGCCAAATAATTGTTCCTAAAAAGGAGAAACTAATTTGCTACACATTAATCTATCAACCCGAGGTTTCGTTTTGATATTCCAAGGTTATCGACACTCTACTACACATTAATATATCAAGCGAAGGTTTTATTATGCTATTTCAAGGTTAGCGACATTGCTTGTGTAAGAGGAATGAAAATATGACTAGTTGCTATGATCCTATGGAAAATCGAGACTATAATATTAAAGGAATCAATTCAAAATGAAATCTGCAATTATCGTAAACTACTAAAATTATTAACTTCTATAGACTTATGAAGAAAACAACAAAAGAAAACATACTGGAATGCAAATATGACTAGTTTCCATGATGCTATGGAAAATTGAGACTACAATATTAAAGGAATCAATTCAAAATGCAATATGCAATTATCGCAAACTACTAAAATTATTAACTTCTATAGACTTATTAAGGAAACAACAAAAGAAAACATACTGAACAACAATCTGTTTCTTAGGGAACAAATATTACAAAGTGAAAGGATAACACTACACAATCACACTATCTAACACCTATTGATCAAATGAAATATAAATCTATGATAATCGCACAGGGAATGAAAGAAAAAAATACTTCTTAATGAATTAACCACAACAAATCTATCCTTATAACAATTCCAATAACCTTGGTTCAAGACAGAGCATTCAATTTAACAAATCAACAATGAGAAATTAAAAATCATTACATAGATGGAAATAGATAGAGAAAAGAAATCAAACACTAATTTTAATGGCACAAGAGAAGACAACGCTGTTCTGAGGATCGGATCCAAATCTGAAATCAAACTGCCTTACAGGAAAATCAATACAATAGACTAAGCCTGAATAATAAATACTTTCATTCAAATTGCAGAGACAACAATTGCAAAATAATCACAAGTCTTAGTTTGTTTCAAAAATAATATTAGATCTTGAATAACCACTTTCGAGGTTGGCAAAACAATGATCGGATCCATGAACAAGTTTTTAGCGACCTGAAGCCGGCGACGGAGAAGGATCGGGGATCACGCATCGGTTATGGTTAGGGTTTTCTTCAGGCCCTGTAGCTGCAGGCTGACCGCGCCGATAACCTTTTCCGCCTACCGCTAACACCTGCTCCGTCCGACTCCGTGCCTTTCGCTGTTACCAACCGGTTGCCATACCCTTTGCAGGGCTGAGGATTTACCTGTTTCGCGACCCCCGGTAATTTCTGCGTTGATTTTATTTTCACCATCTACGGTCGGGTAACTACAACCTGTCATTATCCACGGGAATCTCTTCTCCCCTAGACTTTCGCCGTTTCGAGACGCTGCTCGCTATGGATGACCTGGAAGCTGTTGATTACTCTGCCGACCCGTTGGAAGGGGTTTCCATCTGGCGATCCACGAATGCCAGATCAAAAGGTATGTATTATGAAGATTTTTCCGGGAATTATTCACTGTATTTTATTGGTGAATCATCGTGATCTCTGCCTGTGGTCCTCCCGGACGAACTTCCTTCATGGCCTGCCTTATCTACACCCCCTCACTCTCTGGCAACCATCGGTTTTGTATCAGGTTGTCTTAACCCTAACCCTGGTCCTGATCATCCTGCCGCTGTTGTTATTTCCCGTCCGCTGTCAAACCCTAACCGCCTTACGTCCCCTTCGGTTACCTCGGGTTGTTTTGGCCCATCTTCCGGCTGTTTTACATCTGTACCCCCTCTCACGGGCCCCCATCCTGTTTCCGGCATCGGACCTACCTCACATCTGTTTTCGACATCTCCTCATGTCTCTGCACCGGCATCCGCCCAGGCTTGGAACCCTTCCCCGTTGAGTGGCCCTAAAAAGAAATCTAAGTGTTTCAAATCCAAGGAGGACGTATACTTCCTCAGACTGGAAGAGGATATTCAGTGGGGCGAAGTGATGGAATTTGCAGATCGAGTCTTGGTAGGGCGCATCAGGGGATGAAACTACACGGCGACACGATTGAAGGCCTAGGCGACTGAAGTATGGGGACATCACTTGGTGGACATCCCAGTTGTGCAGACATTTGTGAGGGGATGGTTCGCACTGAGATTCGCTCGTGCCGACCATACAAACTGGGTTTTGTCCTCACATTGGCATTTTGAGCAGGCACCCGTTCTCTTGAAAAGATGGACTCTGTTATTTGATCCTGAGACAGAGCAGATTGGGGTTGGACCTATTTGGGTTCAGCTTCCCGGGCTTCCGCTTCATTACTGGTCTGAAGATATTTTCAAGTGCATCGATAACGCTCTCGGCACATACATGGGGTACGACAAATCCTTCCACCAGACTGGTATGATGGCTTATGCCAGGATCCTCATCAACATGGACACAAGGGGCGAACTCTATGAGTTCATCACCATTCAGTGGAGGGATACGGCCCGAAGGCAGATTATTGACTATGAGGGCATCCCCTATCGGTGCCGCAGATGCCACAAAGTTGGGCATCTCTTCAGGGATTGCCCTCTACTTTGGAAATCACAGAGGAATGGCACTGTCGCGGATGTAGATCCCCCTTATGTCTCCCCCACTTCCCCTCAACCTTCTCAACCTCAGGAATCTCATGGGCATTCACAAGGGGAGGAAGCGCCCAGGGGAGACCCGGAATCAGGGAAGGCTGTTGCAGATCTGGCTACTGGTACAGCTGCTCCGCCTTCTCCAGAGACATCTACGCAACCACTGCCTCCCACAGTGGACTCTGCGCATTCGGGTATGTCTTTATCACACTCTTAGTTTACTCATGCATCCTGCATATCATATAGCACTTAATCTCCCCCGCATTTCTCTGTTTCTCTTCTCTCTGATCCTTCTATTACATCTCATACTATTCTCACTCATTCATATCTCATCTGCACACTCCCTTCCCCGCCACTGGTTGTCCCCCCTCCTTTGATCTCCTCGACCCTTGCCCCCCCCATCATCCCCCCATTACTCGCTTCGACCTCGGAACAAAGTAAGAGGACCTGATGTAGTTGGGCTCGACCCGGTAAGATCCCCCATCACCCTCAAATCCTCCCGAGGCCGACCCTCTCGCATCTCAAAGGCACGCCATATCGCTGATGAAGAGGTCACCCTTGGGCGACAACAGACCATCTTTGGGGCCCTTAGAGCAAAGGACGGCCCTCCGTCCTTTCCCTCATGAAGATACTCTCCTTCAACTGTCGAGGGTTTGCTAGTTTAACCAAAAAACTAGCGCTTAGGAGGCTGCTTAACTCGACACATCTTGAAGTTATCTTCCTACAAGAGACCCTATGCCCGGATGATCCCCTCATTCACTCTCTCTCCTCTTGGTTCCCTAATTGGACCTTCCATGCACTGGATGTGTCTGGGCGATCCGGAGGTTTAGCCATTGGGGTTTACAATAGGTCTGTGGAGATCCGGAATATTTGGGGTGGGAAGGGCTTCATTGGCCTAGACATAATGGCACACTCTGTTAACAAGGACCTTCACATTATCAATGTCTATGGCCCATGCTCTGATAGAGGCACATTTTGGAGGACTTTTCTCGGATCTGATCTCCTCCAAGCGGATAACATCATATTGGGGGGGGACCTGAATTTTTCCCTTGGGTTCAGTGAATCATGGGGGCATATGGCTCAAGTAGACTCTCTCTCTGATACCCTCTCCTCCTTATTAGAGGACCACCACTGGGTGGACATCCCATCTGCTCGCCTCCAGTATACCTGGTCAAATAATAGGAGTGGGGAACAGGGTCTAGCCAGGAGACTAGATCGCTTCCTTATCAAAGAGACCTTATATACCTGCCTTCCCAGAATTAGACAATGGGTAGGATCAGGGGGAATATTGGACCATAGGCCCATCTTTCTGGAGGCAGACGACATCAATCACAAAATCAAGATCCCGTTCAAATTTAATGCAGCCTGGCTACAGGACCCATCCTATATCCAGCTGGTCCAGGAATACTGGCAGAACAACCCCATCAGCGGGAATGAGGATATATCTGCGGGGTTTGTCAGGAAGCTCTCAGAGCTCAAACTGATTACAAAAAATTGGGCTCACCAGAAGCGGATCCAAGACAATCATACGTTGGCAGAGGTGGAACAGGTCATTGCAGAGTTTGAGGAATCATCGACAGGGACCTTCACATCACAGGAGAACAAGGAACAATATTACAACCTCATTGCCAAACGAGCTCAAATTCTGAAAGAAAGAGAAGACAGCTGGAGGCTGAGGAGCAGGGCAATATGGCTCACCGAGGGCGATAACAACACCAAATTCTTTCACAAATTCGTCAATGGTCGTAAAGCCATTAATACGATCTGGGAATTAAAGGATGATCGTGGCCGGCTTGTATCATCTCAACAGAATCTGGCCAGACTTGCCAATGCTCATTTTAAGGGTATATATAAGGCTCCTGGGGGCATAAATATCTTGGAAATTATGAGAATTGCTGAGCTCTTTCCTCGATTTGTAGATCAGGAAGAGTCGGAAGAAATACAGAAGGAGGTAACTATGGACGAACTGGAAGCCACTTTAAAATGGTTCAAGAAAGACAAGAGCCCTGGACCTGTTGGATGGAGTATAGAATTCTATATTGCCTTTTTTGATATTCTGGGTCATGAACTTCTGAATATTGTGGAAGATAGTAGGAGAAGAGGCAGAATATCATCTGCTATCAAATCCACCTTTATTGCCCTCATTCCTAAATCCAACGACCCGACCTCTTTTGATGATTTCCGACCCATTTCCCTCTGCAACTGCATCTACAAAATCATTGCTAAGATCATTGCAAATCGCCTTAAGCCCATTCTCTCCCAGCACATATCCTCTGAACAGTTTGCCTTCCTGAATTATAGACAGATCCATGAGGCAATTGCTACGGCACAAGAGCTAATTCACTCTGTGCAGATCAAAAAACAGAAGGGTATGATTCTCAAAATTGATCTTTCCAAGGCGTTTGACAGAGAAAACTGGCTGTATTTAAGGCTACTTCTCACTCATCTTGGCTTTCCCTATGAGTTCATCAAGTGGACAATGAGCTGTATCACGGACATATCATACAGCGTATTACTCAATGGGGAAGCCACCCCTTTCTTCACATCAGAAAGGGGTCTCAGACAGGGATGTCCTCTCTCGCCGCTGCTTTTCCTTCTGATTATGGAAGGTCTGAGTAGGGTCATCTCATCAGCTAGAGACAGACGCCATCTGACTGGCATCAAAATTACGGACAACCTCTTCCTTACCCACCTGTTATTCGTTGATGATATCTTGATTTTCTTGAATGGCTGCGTTGGGGACTCCACTGCACTTCACGGCTCCATCCACCTGTTCCAGCAGGCCACTGGTATGTTGATCAACAATAACAAGTCCACTATCACAATGGTTGGCTGCTCCATTCATGAATCTGCCTTTGCTACTCAACGGTTTCCCTTCACTTACTTGAATCTAGCAGATGGTATAAAATATCTGGGATTCAGACTTAAACCATCTGGCTATAAAATTGCGGACTGGTTATGGCTAATAACTAAAGTGGAAAAGAGGCTACAGGTTTGGTACCATCGATATCTCTCGCGGGCAAGTAGATTAGTACTCATCAAATCTATTATAGAAGCCACTCCAGTCTACTGGATGGCCCTGGCATGGATTCCCAGAGGCATTTTGCATAGACTTCAAAGTATATGCTGTAGATTTCTCTGGAAGGGACAACAGATTGGTCGAACATTTGCTTGGGTTAAATGGGACACCATTGCACTTCCCAAAAGATGGGGTGGATGGGGTATCAAGAGGTTGGCTCTATTTTCTAAGGCTTTGGCAGCTAAACTGGGGTGGAGACTGCTCACCTCAGACAGTCTATGGTCTCGGGTTGCATATGCTAAATATATTAAGCCCCAGACTGTATTAGACTGGATATGTACGAGACAGGGCTATCAGCAACATATATCCAACATCTGGAAAGTAGTTATCGACACTATTCCTCTACTACAGGAGGGAATCGCTTGGCGCATCAAGGAAGGAAATGCCGTTCGTATTGGAATAGATCCGTGGGTCGGCTGTGGAAATACCCACAGACTCCATGCTGATCTTATCAGTCATCTCCATGACAGAGGAGTTACACACATCAAGCATATTGGTGACCAAGCAAACTCCTCCTTCCTCCATCAAGCTTGGTTAACTGCCCGAGCTTTGGATCTGCCTTAGCAATGGACTAACGATTGGAAGGAATATACATCGGCGCTCACTCAAGCTCATATCAGACTTACTAAAGGACTTGATGAGATCATCTGGGCTCATGCGAAGAATGGTATTTACACTCCAAAGCTTGGATACCTCAGACTCATGGAACCGTATAAGCCCCCTGTTTTACACCCCACCTGGAAAGCGATTTGGAAGCTCAAGGCGCCCCCCCGTACAAGATTACTGATGTGGAATATTATATTCGACAAGATCCCGACTGGCAATAACCTCATGAAGCGGTCTTTCCATGGACCCTTCCGTTGTCACCTCTGCCTTAACGTAGAAGAGAGTACTGAACATTTGTTTCTTTCCTGCAGTTCTGCCTTACATCTCTGGCAATCATTGTCTTCTCTCATCCCGCAATTGAATCATTGGCATGGGAATAATCTTCCTGATGCATGGGATAACTGGTGCCGTGAGCATATAGGAAAATCCATGAATCTGCCTCTGCTGGCTTGTTGGGCAATTTGGATTGCTCGCAACCAGGCTATCTTCAATCACAATGTTCCTCACTGGCCTTCTATCATTCTCCATACGGTTGCTGATTATAACATAATACCTGATGAGTCCCAACCCGCCCCACCTCGGAACCTCAGGTCTGTGCCCATTGACAAATCAATACCTTGGGCTTTCTTCGATGGCTCAGCACAAGAGGATGGATGCGGGGGTGGTGCTACCCTTAACCTTAACGAAAGGCACTGTTATAAGATTCAAATCAACCTTGGTAGAGGCACTAATAATTATGCTGAACTCTGCGCAGCCAAACATATCATACATTTCTCCATCCATAAACAATGAAGGCACCTTCAGCTATTTGGAGACTCTAAAATAGTTTGCAATTGGTTGAATAATGCATCTCATTGTCATTCTTATACTTTGAGGCACATACTTGATGAAGCTAAGAGATTGACTTCTATCTTTGAATCTTTTGTCTGCCAGCACATATATAGGGAACAAAACACTGTTGCAGATCAGCTCTCCAAAGAGGCCGCGCACAGAGTAGGTGATGACTGGTCAATTCAAGAGGATGTCGACGGCACCTACTACCAATATTATCATCGACCTTTTGATGAACAGATGGGCGAAGGGCTATAAGCCCCATATTTACATACTTGTTTTTTGTACATATCATGCATATTGACTCTGTTTTATTTATATGTATCGCACAATTTTTGTATATTCTCAGCAGATATAATGCTCTCTGCGAAGAGCATAGCAACTATATTTTTGAACTCTGTCAGCAAATTTTGTGATGCTCCCTGCGTGGAGATTTTGGTCATACTCTTTACTGTTTATATGAACTTGACAGGCATTAGTTGCCTACATACGAATATGCTTCGGCATCTGCAAAATGTAATTTCTTAACTTAATGGAAATTACGACTTTTTCCCAGGGGAAAAAAAACCACTTTCGAGGTTCAACACCAATTTTTATATCGTAAAAACAAAGGATAAAGACTAGAGAATATATTTTTGATAATGAGCGATCCTGAGAATCAAAATATTCTCATGATTTCTCTTTTAAGTTACAATGATCCTAATGCATATGAGAAGCCAGGTCGAGAATTCATCCTCAACTAACTCACTTCAAACATGGTGTAACAGTTTGAGGCTTGCACGATATTCTTCGACCATTCCAGGAAACAACATCAAATATTAATGAGCCAATAAATTCCTGTCAATATCGAGGATCTGTTTGTTAGAAATAGCATTTTATTAATCAATTTCGTTCAGAAAATAATAAACGATAAATGAGTATATAATACAAATTAAGTCCCTACGATATTCATTAACATGATTTAATTTCACAAAAAGCTTTAGAAAATGATATGAATATTGAGAAATAAGGCAAGAAGAATATGACAAATATAAGGCCAATCATCACCCCCCAACTAACCTTTTTGCATGAACTCATGCAAATAAATGGTTAACAAGTAGGACGATCAAGGAGTAACCTTCATGAGATTTTTCTCCTCTATTCCTGAATACATTTCTTTCTTGGAGCTCTTTCAAAGATACTAACTTACTTGTTTCTGATAAGTCATAATCAGATTTATAAAATGATTGGGGACAAATTATGGGGCACCGATACTTGCATCCTATCTAGTGCCTGCCTCTTTCCAGCACCAAGTGAACATAATATTTTATTCTAGTCATAACATACCGAAAGTTATGATAACCAAAAGGTTCTTCGTTCTTGAGTTCATTTGGTGATGCCTACCATCTTTCCTTAGCTCCACGAAGGGCCTCCTCTCTAATGTATTCAAGATATTCCATTCCTAAGTGAAAGACATCATATTGGGTTTGTACAAGTGCAAGGGAAAAATCATGTTTCTGTATGAAAATGCTATGACAAATATATGTGTTAAAGGGGTTTTGAGGTTCCCCTCTAACCCAAAGGTGATGTCCATGTTCTCATTTTTGGAAAGTATGATAAGCCTTTGCCCACTTAACCTAGCTATTGGTTTGAGGGGTTCAAACCTAGGTTCAGAGTTAGCTGTGCTAACCAACAAAACCCTATACTTATGACCCTTTCGGAAATGATCTGCGTAGCGTAGACCATAGTATCACCCGAGGCAATAATAGGGGATGCTAGGACCAAGTTTCTGCATCCAAAGGGACTATGCAGTGTGGCTGTAAGGTTTCTTCAGTTTAGGGCTTAATCAGACCTTCACAAATTTGTCAACCTTATTGTTACAGTCATAGAGTGTTTTCCTAGTTAACAGACTTGTGAGCTGTGCTTAACTAGTATAACATGTATTATTCATCATATGAAATAATATTTGAAACTTCGTGATGCAATTATAGAAGAGATATACAAAATATATCTCTAATCATGCAGAAATACAAAATCTACATGAACATAAGAAAATACACAGATCTGTCTCAAATTCTTCTTTATTAGCTCAAGCCTTTGCTGATACAATCTTCCTGACCTTGTGCACACATGTGCAGGGGTCTTTGCACACAGCTGCAAACTTACCAAGGTCTCCAAGCACGTAGTTGCAAACTTACCGAGGTCTCCATGCACATAGATGCAGGAGCCTTCCCCTTCACCTAAATATAGAGAGATATCCAAACAGATTCACAACATTACATACATCACTGCCTTAGACTTGCTAAGACATCCCTTTATATATCCTTTACCCTTACAATACCATGGTCTAAAAACCATGGACGAAACTCAAAATATTCTAAATACTCCAATCCCTTTACAAAATAAGGGGCTTTGACCTGCCCTAAAGCCCCTTTGACTCTTAGAAATTTGTGCTAATCGTGCTCCACTCATAAAAATGTGGAGACTTTACATGATTTACACAAAACTTAGACCTAAGGGACCCCTACCCAACAGGCCCCCAACATGAAGATGTGAATTGTCCTCGAGTCACTTAGTTGGCATGTCTTCTATCTTTTCTTTGAGGCCGCTGTATGTAGACTTCAATGGATGAAGTGTCTCTGTGCATTGCACTACGATCTGTTGAACTTCTTCTATGAGTTTCTTTGTTTTTGGCCCTGTTGTTGCTAGACCGATTATTCTCTGTGTATGATGCATGCTCTTTAATTTTCTCTCCACCTTCTGCTAGAGGTGGTAGGCCTCCTCTTCCCAAGGTTACATCCTCATGGAGGTTATCTCTGCTTTCCACTACAACTCATCAATCTGTCCTTGTAGAAGCGTTCCTTCTTGAAGATGGGAAAACTGTTGCATAGGTGCTAAAGTCTACGCCATGGCTTTGAGCTCATCAAGATATAGTTGTTTGTCTCTAATTTCTGCTTCGATATTCTCCATATGCAGTTCCTCCTATGGCGAGGCTCATATTTCCATTGTATCCTCAAACAATTGACCACAGTCCTTGACAACAGTGGCTATTGTTTCCATATCAACTTTTATTGTAGCTTCGCATTGCTCTTGAACTTCAGGTGGTGCTGAAGGCTGCAAATTCATTTGGATTTCTGTAATCTACATTTGCAACTCAAATATGACTTTTCCCACCTTTCCCTTTGACTCCTTGACCACTACTGCCATCTTTTGTAGCTTTTCTGCTGAGACTACCTTTGTTGGGATCTGGAAGCTCATTGTAAACTTTGGTTATAGCCTCTTCCAATCGCTAGCTGCACGCAACTACCTTGTTGCGATCTTGGATTGCTTTATTATTTTATTAGAACATCTGTTGGTTGTCATTTTTCACTTCTTTTATGACCAACATAATTTGCTGCTCCCATTTCTTCAGTTCATCAGAGACTTCCTGGTGTAAATCGTGTAATTCCTGAATGGGGAACTGTGCAAGGTTTAGACTTATATTTTTCCAAAACTGTGCATGCTCCTTGTCTTTGGCTATCTTGAAATAGAGAGAGACCCTTGGTAGTTGCATTTCTTGGAGCTCCGATGTGATTTCTATAGTGGTACTAAATTATGGCACGCTCACTTGATACATGCTCGCCTGAGTCATGCTCGCTTGAACTTCTAGATTCTTGAGGCCTTATTGCATCTCTGTCAACACTGATTTGTATTTGTCCTCAATGTTTCCCTAGAAGTCCTTCATCACAACCCAGATTGTGTCTCCTATCTCATCGATGTCCTCCTCAGTGAGGAATATCGACTCTGCGTCAGCGGATCTGTCGAATTTCTACTTCATCCATGTGCCTCTAACACTTTGCTTCTTTCGTCTTTTCACTATAAACAAGGAATAAAAGTCCTCCATGTCCACAAAAGGGTCTTCATCACCTTGGTCTCCCTCATTAGTGGTTGGTTCCTCCTCTTCAACTTCACGCTCTAGTTTATGTGTGGTGTTCATGTGCTAATATCCTCTATTCCACCAACCACTTCTTCCTCATCCAAATATTTGGGTTCCATGGATTGCTTTAGCTTATCCACTCTCTCCTTAGACCATTTCTTCGTGGGGATTTTCCGTGGTGATTGCCTAACTCGAGGCTTTTGTGTCTTCTTCTGCTTCTTAGCTGCTGCTGCTGCAACGATAATAGGTTTTGTTCTTAGTGATCTTGGCGTAGTGGCATGCATTGGCTATGTAGCAGTCATGATAGATTCTAGCCCTCTTCCATGAAACTCTTGCTCAATATCCTCCCAATTCCAACCAGACATGTAGAAAAATGCTTGGCTCACATTAAGGCGAAAAGTCACACTTCGAATTCTCAGTAAGCAAAGTGTTTGAATGTGGAGTGGGGTTGATTTGAAAATCACTCGTGAGTGACCTCAGTTAATTAATTAATGAATGAAGGTATTACAGACTCATGTGTTGGTGTGTGTCTATATTATCTTAGGCAACAGATTGATCAGATTGCAAAATACACAGACACTGGAAAATGGAAAACAATAAGAGAAACATAGCAAGCAAAACATAACACAACAAATTAATAAGGAGTTCACCCAATCCTCCTGGGCTACGTCTCCGGTCTAGATTTTCAGTGGTGGCCTTCTTTTATTGTGTCTTTAGTAGAGTTTTTACAATGAGGAGCTCAATCCCAGTCTCCTGAAACAAATGATGCTTAGTAGGGTGGTTCTTGGATTCCCCAAGCCACTAGAGTGCACAAACTCTTCCTTACCAAGTCTTAACCTCAACTAGTCTGAATGGGATGAGTCCAATTTGGTACTCAGTTCCTAATAGATATCCTCACAGGGATTTCTTGAACCTCTCAAGCCTTTTGTCTGCTCGATGCTGTCTCAACTCTGCAAGTCAGCTCGACTGTCTGCGTCTGCTTCTATCTCTTCTATCTCCTTCTTCACTATTCTCTTCTTTCTTATAGTGCCTCCCGATGTTCTCTATCTATGTGTTCATGGCTTAAAGCCAATACGTCTCATGACTGTTCGTTTCCTCTTCCGCCCCTTCGGATTGCCTGCTGCTGTTCGCTTGGAATTCCCTGCCTCTACATCATCGTCACTGTGTAACATCTCACAGGGAAGTGGCCACTTGTCCTCTCATGATTTGCACCAGTTCTTCCTCAAATGGTTCGGTATTTCAGCTACTCTTGTGTAATGATTCATCTGACAACTCAGCGGTGAAATTGAACTTCAGACTTTTATATGCCGCAACTTAATTCTCCCTCCGAATCCGGTTTCCCATTGGGCGTAATCTCCGCCGTTAAATCTGGAGCCCCAAGATCCTACAGTGTTCACTCTTATCACACGGTTGACTTGCTCGGATGTTAGCCCGTGATGAGAGGCAGTTTTCTCTCTCATCTGCTGGACACGCATTATTCATTGTCTGGCATCGCTGGGTCTCCTGACAATTCCGCTTACCGCCCAAAATGCCTCTGATATTCCGCCGTTTTTGGAGCGCGGGACTCGCCTTTCACTTTAGTGCTTTTCCCATGGTTTTTAGCTTTTCCTTGTGACCAAGCACTCGGGACCTTTCCATTTTGAGGGGTTTTGCCCAACGCTAAGCGGGAGCGCTAATCGTGCATCAGAAATGGCCTCCGTTTTCTGATCTGGACTTCCTAACTACTAGTTTGCATCTTGCGCAGTCTCCATGGGCCTCGGTCAGTGTGCTTTGACCAAGTTCCTCATCATTCCTTGCTAGCTACAAACTGCCACTGTCCAGAGCTCTTCTCGATAGATCTTGTTCACAAGTTTGAAGTCTGTCCTGATTTGATATAGTCATAGAACTCTAATAATTTTCATGGATCCAATTGGGATCACAACCTTCCCACTGAAAAAGCTTTTGGACCACCAAAAGTTGGTTTTCAAGCATCGACTAAGTGAGGGTACAATTGTCTCACTTGTCCAATCTCTATCCACTTTGCACTGCTCGGCTTTGAACCCTTGAGCCCAACTCTAAGGTACTCAACATCTCCCCTGTGTGTCGTTCTTACCTTCCTGTCCAGAACTGTGTCTTCCTGCGATTCACTAAGATATTAAGGTAACATGTCATCAATAGAAGGCAATTGACTCTGCCCTTCAGGATCCTCAATCAGTGAAGGTTCAAATAGTCTCAAGCAATCTGCATCTACAACTGAGTAGATGTGCATGTAAGCTGGTAGATCAAGGCGAAAAGCATTCTCACCAATTTTCTCAAGTATCTTGAAAGGTCCATACCTGATAGGCTTTAGATTTTTACCTTCACCTTGCATTTTGTCCTTGCTGACATACATCCAGACTTGGTCTCCAACTTGGAAACTATGCTCCATCCGATGCTTGTCATGCTTGGCCTTGTATTTGGCTTGGCTCTTTTCCAGCTGTTCCTGTACTGCCTGGTGGATCTCTTGGATTTGTTCAATGAACCTAGTTTCCCTGTCCACATCACTATGTCCCTCAACTATGGTGTCTTTACCAAAGACAAAATCCAAAGGAGACCTTAGTGTGAAACCAAAACAGGTCTCAAAAGGAGATCTCTATGTAGAAGAATGTTTTGCTCTATTTTAAGCATGCTGCACATAACATAAATGTTCATCCCAAAGCTTAGGATGCTTGCTGCAATATCCCCTGAGTAACTGGATCACTGTCATGTTAACTACTTCAGTCTAGCCATTGGTTTGTGGATGAAATGCTGTGCTTTTCTTTAGTTTGGTGTCCATCAGTTCCCACAGACTTGACCATAACTTCCCCACAAATTGGGTGTCTCGATAAGATACAATGGAAGTGGGTAATCCAAAATGAACCCATACATGTTGAAAGAATAGTTTTGCAGTTTGTTCAACTGTAATCTGTTTATTACAAGGTATCAAAATACACATTTTGCTGAACCTATCCACAACAACATATAGGTAATCATGACCTTTCCTACATTTAGGTAGTCCTCCAACAAAATCCATGGAAACACTTTCCCAAGGGTGAGAAGGAACTGGTAATGGAGTGTACAAGCCTAGTTTTCTATTGTTGGGCTTGCTTTTAGCACACATAATACACCCTCTTACATATCTAGAAACTATCTCATTCATTATTGGACAATAAAAAAAATCTTTGGAGCTGTGAAACTGTTTTACTTACCCCAAAGTGACCTGATATTAGAGAAGTGTGTGCTTCTCGAATTATCTTTACTCTTTTAGTTTGTGGAATGCATAGCTTCCCACAATGATATAGGAGTCAGTCTTTTACATGATAATCCAATTCTTCTATTCGCTTGCCTTGACTTAAAGTTGCATATACATCTTTGAAATCTATATCTTGAGCATATTGTTCAGTGTATCTCCCATGCAGCAGAGAATTATGCTAAAGTATAGTAGATGCATTTATAATGGGTCTAGATAACATATCTGCAACTTTATTGTGTATGCCATTTTTATATCTGATGACCAAATGAAACTGCTATAGAAAACCCATCCATCTATAGTGTCTTGATTGTTGCAACTTAGTTTGGGAGTGTAGATATTGAAGTGGTTGATGATCAATATGTATTGCTATTTCTTTGCCCATTAAGTAATGTTTCCACTTTTTCACACACTGTAATAATGCATACAATTCTTTATCATATGTAGGATAGTTAACTACTGTAGAATTAAATGTCTCAAAATGATAACATATGGGTTTACCATGCTGTATCAACACTGCTCCCATGGCATAGTCACTAGCATCCGTTTGGATCTCAAATGGTCTTTGAAGATCAGGTAGTGCTAGTACAGGTGCTGTACTAATATTTTCTTTCAAGGTGTCGAAGGCTTTTTGTTGTTTTCCTCCCCACTGAAACACCTTGTTCAATCTTGTTAAAGCATGTAAGGGAGCTGCAATTAAGGAAAAGTTAGAAGTAAACTTTCTCCAATATTGTGCTACTCTTAAGAAGCTTCTAAATTCTGTAGTAGATTTAGGTTTAGGCCAGTTTACAATGACTGCCACTTTAGAGGGATCTATCTTCAATTCACCACCCCCTACTATATGTCCCAAATAATTCAGAGATGTTTTGCCAAATTCACATTTTGAGAGTTTAACATAAAGTTTTTCTCTTTTCAAAACATCCAGTGTCTGCTTAACATGATTTAAATGTTCTTCCCATGTTTTGCTAAATATCAGAATGTCATCCAGATACACAATAACAAAATCATCAAGAAAAGGTTTGAGTACATCATTCATTAATCTCATGAAAGTAGCCAGAGCATTATTCAAGCCAAAAGGCTTAACCAACCACTCATACAATCCCTACTTTGTTTTGAAAGCAGTCTTCCATGCATCTTGTTTTGCAACTCTGACCTGATGATATCCACTATGCAAGTCTAACTTGGAAAAATAAACAACTTCTTTCAATTGATCTAATAGATCATCTATGCGAGGAAGGGGATAACGATTTTTGATTGTTATCTTATTCAGTGCTCGGTAATCAATGCACATTCTCCACCAGCCATCTTTCTTTCTCACCAAAACGATTGGTGACCCACATGGTGATGTGCTAGGTCTGATGAACCCCTTCTCGAGCAACTCTTGCACTTGCTTCTTGATTTCTGCGTTCTATAAAGTGGACAACTTGTACATTCCAATGTTAGGCAATGGAGCATCTTGCTGCAAAATAATATCATGCACTATTTCCTTTTTGGGTGGCAGACCTTTAGGTTCTTGAAACAAGATATCATACTCTGAAACAACGTTTTCTAAATCGGCTTGATATTTAGCATCACAACCCTCAAATACATTGGTTTTATCAGGTTTCTATTCCTTTACAACCATCAGTAAGAATTGTTTGCAAAAATTTATCATTCATTTCATTTACCCTGAGTTTATGAGAGTATAATTATTCTTGAATTTATGAGCTCTTACAAAATATTTGATTCCATTTGCCTTGAGTTTATGAGAGTATAATTATTCTTGAATTTATGAGCTCTTACAAAATATTTGATTCCATCTTTAACAAGTGGATACCTGTTCTCAGCTCTATAGAAAATAGCTTTTCTGTCATACAAGTAAGGACATCCTAAAACAATTCCACATATATCCAAAGGAATTATGTCTAACTCAACCTCATCTACAAATGCTGACCCGAAAGAAAACTTGGGTTTGCATTGTCTAGTCACTTGTAGTTGTGCTTTATCATTTAACCATCCTAATGGGTATGGTTTCTTGTGAGGTGTAGTCACTAATCCCAACTTCTTTACAATTGCTTTAGAAATTAAATTTACTTGTGAGCCACTATCAAACAAAGTATCAATCTTTTGATGTTTGGAAATAACTCGAATATGGAAAAGCTCATGTCTTTTAATCTCATTTTCTTCATCAATAGTAGATTGTGCAGAATTACTAGTAGATGCTACAGAATTCTTACCTTATATACCCGTGGCCGCAATAGTTGTTTCATCTCCTGAGTCTGACCCCAAATCTTTCTGAATAGCTACAACAATCTTCTTCTTCTTGCCCTCGAACTTCTTAGGTGTCAGCTCCGGATGCAGAATCCAACAATGCTCATCGTCATGCCCATGGTTCTTATAGTGAGTGCATGAAGACTTGCTCTTTTGTGCAGTGTTAGGCTTCCTTGCTTTCCATTTCTGGTTTCTTTTCTCCTTATTCTTGCTTGCAGTGGGTTGGGATGATCCCCCAACTTCTGGACTTCCATTCTTTACTCTAGCTTCTAGATGAGTAGCTTGTACAGGTACCTCATCTATACTAGTGGGATTAAACATGAGATAGTGTGCCTCACGTAGCTGTGTAGACCACCAATCTACTTCAACAGAGTCTCAGGTGAGTCTAATGAGATTCCTAGAATCAATCCTCTCTTTCTAAATTCTTGGGTGTAACCTTGTACACTTTTCCCTTTCAACTATCGAAGAGTTTGCCAGCTCATCATGGCTTGCTGCATGTAGTCCAATGGATAGAACTGCTTTTTGATTGCAGAAACAAATTCACTCCAGACAAAAATAGTCTTACCATGTCTTTTCATGTCAGCTTGGGTCCTGCCTTCCCACCAAACCAAGGCAATGCCTCCAAGGCACAGACTTGCAAACTGAATCTTGCTCTTGTCTGAATCAATACTCTGCAATCTGCAATAAACATCAATTTGTCTAATCCAATTGTCCTTCTTTCCTCCATTCAACTCTCCATCATATATAGGTAAATCAAATTTAACATCTAGTTTAATCAAAGATGTCTTCTTTTTATGTTTAGGGTTATTAGGAGGTGTGAGAATACTTTCTTCTTTCCCTTTGCCTTTTGAGTGGTCATGGAGGAGAGACTCATCTTCTCCTTTATCTTGTTTGAAGCCTGATGAATCTTCATCCATATGTTTTCTAAAGTCCTTATACATTTCCTCTACCATGGACCTTATGGCTAGGAAATTATCTATGAATTGAGGGTCTGGCCCCACAGAACCTTCCTTTGACATTTTCTTCTGAGGATAGACTCTCAGAATTTCAGGATTAGTTTCAACCAACTCTCCTTCTCCTAATTTGAGCTTTGATCTAGTTAGCATTCAACAGCTAAAACCAACACAAGCTTGTCTAACCTTGACAGCCTAGAGCTCTGATACCACTTGATCTGAAAATCATTCAAGAGTGACCTAAGTTAATTAATTAATGAATGAAGGTAATACAGACTCATGTGCTGGTGTGTGTCTACGTAATCTTAGGCAACAGATCGATCAAATTGCAAAATACACAAACACTAGAAAATGGAAAACAATAAGAGAAACACAACAAATTAATAAGGAGTTCACCCAATTCTCCTGGGCTACGTCTCTGGTCCATATTTTCAGTGGTGGCCTTCTTTTATTGTGTCTTCAGCAGAGTTTTTAAAATGAGGAGCTCAATCTGAGTCTCCTGAAACAGATGATGCTTAGTAGGGTGATTCTTGGATTCCCCAAGCCACTACAGTGCACAGACTCTTCCTTACCAAGTCTCGACCTCAACTGGTCTGAATGGGATGAGTCCAATTTGGTACTCAGTTCCCGACAGATATCCTCACAGGGATTGCTTGAACCTCTCAAGCCTTCTATCTGCTCGATGATGCCTTAGCTATGCAGGTAAGCTCGGCTCTCTGCATCTGCTTTTGTCTCTTCTGTCTCCTTCTTCACTGTTCTCTTCTTTCTTACAGTGCCTCCTGATGTTCTCTGTCTGTGCATTCATGGCTTAAAGCCAATACATCTCATGACTGTTTATTTCCTCTTCTGCCCCTTCAGATCTCCTGTTGTTGTTTGCTTATAATTCCCTGCCTCTGTGTCATCGTCATTGTGTAACATGTCACAAGGAAGTGGCCACTTGTCCTCTCACAAATTGCACTAGCTCTTCCTCAAACGGTTCGATATTTCTGTTACTCTTGTGTAATGATTCATTCACCAACTCAGCGGTCAAATTGAACATCAGAATTTGATATGCCACAACTGAATTCTCCCTCCGAATCTGGTTTCCCATCAGGCGCAATCTCCGCTGTTAGATCTGGAGCCCCCAAATCCTACAATGTTTGTTCTTATCGTGCGGTTGACTTTCTCAGACGTTAGCCTGCGATGAGAGGCAATTTTCTCTCTCATCTATTAGACACACGTGGTTCGTTGTATGGAATCGCTGGGTCTCCTGACAATTCTATTTATCGCCCAAACGCCTCCGATATTCCACCGGTTTTGGAGCGCGGGACTCGCCTTTCACTTTGGCACTTTTCCCATGGTTTTTGGCTTTTCCTTGTGACTGAGCGCTTGGGGCCTTTCCTCCGTTTTCTGATCCGGACTTCCTAACTACTAGTTTATGTCTTGTAGGGTTTCCATGGGCCTCGGTCAGCATGCTTTAACCGAGGTCCTTGTCATTCCTTGCTGGCTACAAACTGCCACTGTCTAGAGGTCTTCCTGATAGCTCTTGTTCACAAGTTTGAAGTCTGTCCTGATTTGATACAGTCATAGAACTCTAATAATTTTCATGGATCCAATTCGGATCAAGGGTGCCATATTCATAACCTTTTTAAAATTCAAACTCCTCGATCTCCATCAGATCCTCCTCATAAATGCAAATTTGGTGACATATTTTCCCATATATGCTCCTTAGATATGTTTCCCCAGCTCCTTTTAATGAAAATTTCCCTATTAAATGAACTGTAGCAACCCTAATGGTCATATTCTAGACGAACTGCTTCAGACCTTTCCTTTCAGTGTAATTACCCTTTCTTCGTCACAACTTCCTCCATCTGCACATCCTTCTAGATACCGCGAACCCTCCTTCTTTGACAAAGTCCTTGATTGGAAGAGTACTTTATAGTCCCGTGCTCCCTTCCAACTTTCTATAGCACTAAGACTATCCTACATTCATATAGTCATCGTGCAGCCCCGGAGACATAATTTTCCATGTAAAGCTTCAAACTACTCCTATTTACTCACCTAAAAAATAATTCTCCATTCAGCTTCATGAGATGAACTCCACCACCATTTGAGATATCCCTGATAACGTACATGCCTAGCCAATGCATCTTGAACTTAACGGCGAACTGTGCGAACTCACTATCGTACAAAAAAACCAAGTCTCCATTGTTAAAAGTTCGCTTCTTAATATGTCAATCATGCCATGCCATTTCCCGAGCTTTCTGTACTTGTTGGTGGAATCTTCCAAGAAACTGATCCTCTTCTAGCATGAGTAGTTGTTCCAATATTTCTTCCACAATATGAATGTCTTCCATATTTGTGACTGTTGTGATTCTAAGACTTGGTACTATAGATTCCATTGTCATTAAAACTTCCTGTCCATACACCAGTCTAAACGAAGTCTGCCCAGTTAACTTCTTGCAAGTAGTCCTATATGACCATAAAACTGCTGGTATGCACATGTCCCAGTCATTCCTTTTGACATTGCACACCTTAGTCAAAGCGTTCTCCAAAATTTTGTTGAAAGCCTCAACCGTGCCATTCACCTGAGGATGATAAGGCATGCTCTTCTAATGACGTACTTGAAACTCCTCCATTAATGCTTCAGTAGTGCTATTTAGGAAAGTGATCCCCAATCTCTCATTAGGATCTTTGGGCACCCAAACCTTGACAATATATACTCGAAGATGAAGTGTGTAGCAATGCATATGCTACAATCCTTTACCGGTTGTGCCTCAGCCCACCTATTCAAATAATTTGTCATAGTAATAATGTATCACACATTAGTATTCTTCCGCGACAGATTGATCGGCCCAAAAAAATAAATCCCCACTTATCAAAAGCCTGCAAAGTAACTTATGAATTCGATGACAATTCATCTCTTCTCGATGTTATTCTGGTCCTCTGGAAAACATCGCAAGCACTACAATAGTCTTTAGAATCCTTGTTCACTGTGGGCCACCCTAGTCCTGCTCTCAAAATCTTCTGCATGGTGGCTTTTGCTGTGTAGTGTCCTCCTGCGACACCACCATGTGTTTCTACCAAAATACTATGTCTTTCACGCTCAGGGACATATCTGTGCAATATCTCATCATGTCCCATTTTATACAAATGCCCAACAATCAAAGAAAAATAACTAGCTAAGACTACTAGTTCTTTCTTCTGCTACATTATATACTTCACAAGGGCTACTTTGGTAGTTATAAAGTAAATAATATCTACAAAATTCTCATCAGCAACCCTTACTATGAAGAGCTACGCATTAGGCAATCCTTCTTTAATGTTGGTTGGTTCTTCATCGGTCTCAATCCTAGAGAGATGATCTGACCCAGTGTTTAGTCGTCCTGGCTTGACTATTATTTCAAAATCATATTCTTGGAACAACAAGAGCCACCTGCATATCTTACCCCCAACATAGGCTTGTTAACCAAGTATTTCAACACAAAATGGAATGTGAACATCTTGAAGTGTGCAACTTGTTGGCTTATATGGGCTGACCCAGCTTCAGAAGAACTATTTAGCCAAGCAAATCCCGCAGCTACCAGCCATTTCGGAAGCAGTCCGCTGAGCGTGGACTGAGGTCTCACCCGAGGTAGTAGGGTAGGCTGCTGGAACCAAGTTTTCACACCCTTGGGGTGTTTAGATGTGATCTGGAGGGTTCGCGCAACCTTTCATAGTATCGCGCTGGCCTGTTTCACGTAGATCTAAACCTGGAACACTCTTTGCTAGGTATTAATGCACTATTTATAGATATACTTTATGTGATGAAGTATTACTTAGAGAGGTCTTAAGCAAACATTTATTAGCTTTACTTACTTCACATACTTAGATTAACCATAGGTTCACATGTATTCAGAATGTAAGCAGATGCGCATAGATCAAACAGTAAAATCAATCATTCAAAAAGCTAGATCCGCGATACTTTAGACTAACACAAAATTATATCAAAGCAACTTATCGTTATTTCCTTACTTCACCAATACATCTAGATCTGCCCTGTGCACTCAACTGCAGGGGTCTGCGCACACAGCTGTGGACTCTTCCAGGCCTCTGCGCACAGAGCTGTGGACTCTTCCAGGCCTCTACGCACATAGCTGCAAAGTCTCTATCCACTACCCTCACTCTCTACTCCGACTTACAGACAATTACCGATTCTTCTCAAAAACCCATTACATCAAGATCATAACCAAGACTTAGTTACCTCTACCCATAGAGCCTCACTCTATTTATAACTTTCCATGGACCGTGATCCATGGGCGGGTCGACTCAACTTACATTTCTTTACATTATTTTAGGGCAGACTACCCTTTGACTTTGACCTAGTACACATCGCGCTTCGTACTTCTCGCAGAATATTTACCCAAAATTGCAGGCTTCATGCCCCATGACTGTTGCGCAAGGCTTCCACTACCCAACAGTCCCCCAACACAATAATCGTGACTCGTCCCGAGTCACTCGTTGGTGTGGCGAGACGCACTACCGTGGCTTCATGGTTCATCTGCCTCGGAGTGACACTTGTTATCTTACTGCTTCTTTGTTGTCTCCTGTGATGCTTCTTCCATCTACTACTGCATTGTTGCGACCCATCCTTACGATCAATAATGCTGGTTCTGCTCTGCTCGGTCAAAATATAACACCCTGTGCTAGTATTTTAGCTCTAGTGGGCGAGCCCCACTCGGGACCTCCTTGTATCACTGCAGCCAATTATGACCTTCGTATCTACTCATCGTACTATCTACTACAGCTAGTGTTGCAATTTTGCAAGACCTGTGCTGCTGTCTGCGAGATTCCAATCCTCAATGGCTTTCAAAGGCGACTTAGGAAATTTGGTCTATCCATGGTCTTTGTTCATCCATCCTTTCACCTCTCTGTTGTGTTTGGCTGACCCACCTCTGAGTGAGGTGACAGCCTCTGGACCAATTTTGCTTAGTGTCTCCCTTTTTCCGGTACATCCCCTACTATGGGTGCTATCTTCTGCAGAACATCTGCAACTGTCAACACCATACGCATCAGAGAGCCCTACTACTTCATCACTACCTTTGGGTTTACTCCTTGTGCAGAGAGAATAAACAGCTCCATGTCAATACTTTTCATGTCATCTCCTAAAGTGTAAGTCACCCGGTGGATGCCCCTTGGGAATTTATAATCAATTTGAATTTTAAAGTCATTGGTTCCCACTTGTTCTAGCGACCTCGTGCAAAATCTGTGGCAGTGTGTTTCAAATCTAACTCGTACTTCCTCTCTTAATTGCCCACCGCCCACTCCCTTTTGCTATAATGCAGACATCTTGTCATGAACAGTGAAAGGAATGGTCATCTTTCTTCGTATGAATGCATCAGTGCACTTTTTATCATGCAACCGCGAGCCAAAATGGCACGTAGCATGGTCCATGTGCCTCTTTCCCCTAGAGTGCTTTATCGTTCTGCGCTCTCTTTCAACTGGCTGGAGCAGTGAGGCTATCCCTCGAATGGTTAGTAAGGCGGCCTGGCTGCCCGTGTAGAGCTTTAGGCGACTGCCATATACTCGGCCCTAAAAGAGGTCTCCATTGAGCTTGGCAAGCTAAACCATGCCCCCATCGGTAACTTCTTTGACGATATAGGGCCCTAACCAATGCATTTGGAGTTTTCCAGGGAATTTCTTGAACTTACTGTCATATAGCAACTGTTGGGTCCCTATAATACTAGTGATTACCCCATTACTATTGTAGTTATACCCCTTATTAATATTGTTGTGCTCCTATTGCCCCCATATTGATATTACTGTGCCCCATAGAATCCCTCTATTGTTATTTTTGTGGCTTTATATTATTATTGTTAGGTCGGCTAGATTATATTGTGACTCCTTAGACTCCTATATATAGAAAGGAGGGTTTGTCATTTGAATCATCCAAGAATTGTTCATTTATGTAATGTAAAGGAGGTTTCCCCCTCGAAGAGGCTGAATTCTAAGGCATTGATCTATCTTTTCTATCTTTTTCTTGAGTTGGTTTCATAACATTCTTTGATCTCCATCAATTTCTTCTCGGTTGCTTTCCTGTTAACATTCTTTAATATCATCTTGTTTATCTCCATTACCTGTTTTGTTCTGTCTTCTATCCCAAACTCTTTCATCTCCTGTGTAGACTTTGAGTTTAAGAAGTCAATTAACTTCTTAGCAAACTAGGCTCTATTCTATAACTTCTTCTTATTATTGAGGATGACTTCTTCTAAGTCTATGACAATGACCTTTTCCTCTTCAATGATAGTTAGGAACTGCCTCACACTTTTTACAATATTGATTATATCATTCTACAAGATTTCTCTTGCTTATACCAGGGATATATTTGCTTTAACTTTTTCTTTTAGTTCTTTGATTTCTTATTGAGCAGCTTGGAAGTCCCTTCTATATTTTTCTGCAGTCTCCTTGGTCATAAACATCTCCTGCTCAGTTGCTTTAATTATTTTCACAAAATTTTCTAAATCTGTTTGCTTCTTCTTCAACTCATTCTCAGAAATGTGAAGCTCAATTCTAACCTTAGTCATCTTCTCAGCAAGATATTCTGAATTTGTTGCAACCACAATTGTGCATATATGTGAATCAATCTTTTTCTATAAAGAAAGATTCACCTCCTTCAACTTCACTATCTCCTCATCCATTTTTAAAAGTTCTTGGACTAGTAATTCTTTTTCTTTCTCAATCCCTACTACCTCTGAAGCCATGGGATGTTCTGTTGAAGGAAACTTCAAATTTTTCTTTCAGTGTTTGAATCTCTATATCAACACTCTGCAACATCTTCTGAACTGCAAACCCATCCTCTAGATTTACACCAATTTTTACAATTATCTTCTTTATCTCTTGATTTTGGGTATTAAGAGCTCTAGAGTTTGCTTTCTCCAACTTCAGCAAGTTTACCACTTTCTCTAGCATATTTTCAGCTTCGGAAGCAGCTGAAACATATTTATACAAATCATGAAAAATTAATTGCCCAGTTTTCATATGCAGATTAATTTTATTAGGTAATGAATTTTTCTTTGCATCCATTGTCAAATTGATAGTCTTGAACCCTGCTGCAAATGTTACTAACAATGCTAATGGATGAGAAAGAGAAAAATTTAGTTTAATTTTCTCTAGCTCCATCGCTGATAGCAGCCTTGTCTGATGTTCAAAAGATACATGGGCTTTTGATTGGGATTCCATGTTTTCTCTAATTTTCTTATTTCTCTCCTCCACCTGCAAAAACATATGTTTGATCATAGAAACTGAATCCTAAGAAGATTCCCCTGAAACTGGAGAAGAAGGAGTACAAAAAGTTCCCCCCAACTACAATTTTATGCTAGGGGTTGCTAATGCACTAGCCTCTTTAGACATCTTTTCCCTTTTTGTTGTTCTGTCCTCCGCTTCTTCTAAATCAACCACCTTTGAGCTACCTCTCTTAAGGTTCTTTTTAGTATCTAGAGGTGTCTCAATCTCTATATTCTCCAAGGGAATTGATTGTCCTCCATTTGCCAGTTTTTCAATTTCTGGCTTTGATTCATGTACATAAGGAGCATATCCATTTTCTATCATCCTATTTGAAATTATATGATATGGATCATAAGCCCATTGCTATTTAGCTAACAAATTCATTCCTTCTAACAATTTACGGACTTCATTTGTTGCTTGCCTAGTATTAACAATGAATGGTCCAATTGTCCTAGGCCACCTGAAATGGAGTCCCTTCTTTGTAGGTACAAAATGTACCTGATCCACATTCAGACTCTATCCAATGAATTCAAGAGAAAACATCCTCATGGGAACAAAAGTTGGCAATCTGTAGGGTTCAACCTCAGCTCCATATAACCTTATCTCAACATGATCCTATAAAGAAAACTAGTCTCCAACTCTGATGTCTTTACTCACTTGAAGGAAAGATTGGGCTTTAGGGAGTAAAGTTGGTGCAGGTGAACTATTAATGATTGAATATACAACAGAAAGCAAAGAGGAGGCAAAATAGGACATACCTTCATTTTTTGGGTCAATTATTACTATATTAGTCCAGAAGAACATTGATTGCTTATGCTTGAGGATGTCCACAATATTTAACCCTAGATGTATGAATTTATCAACATTGGAATAAAGGAATAAATATGTTACAAGTGAAGGAAACCTAAAACAACCTATAAAAGTGAAATTCATGAACTGGACATTGATTTATTTTTCCCAATAAGTTGGTATATCTAATACAATCCCAGACTTCATCATTACAACAAACATTCTTAAGACTGCTATATCAACTACTGTAATGTCATATTTCTCTAAAATTCTGGCCAATACTTGAAGAACTGGTATTACATCTTCAACAAAAATATCCAAGGTAAAGTGAGTGGAATATACAGATAATTTTTTTTTCCATTAGTCATTAGATACAAGTGAATTACAACAGACTCTGGTTCAGATAATTTTTCAAAATAAGTAGTCAATGATTCTTCAAAGAAAGAGAAGTAAGACTTTGTTGAAGGATAGCACAATGCTTGTTGAATCAGAATGGAAGACACCTGAAAAACACTCTCCCAGCCTATTTATCACAAAACACCTCTGAGGATACATTACTGTTGACACCTAATCATAGGGATTGGGTGAACAACTGTAATTAATGTAAATAAATAATAGAAAAGATGGAGAGTCACTGGGAGATGAACTGAATACTCACTCCCTCTTATATATAATAATTAACAACTTGAATGAATAACATGATTTGATTTGAGAAGTTACCTCCTAGTCTGACATGGTATTAGAGCCAACGCC